>APFE031555218.1:0-13008 GCA_000404065.3 Pinus taeda
CTTTTTCACTCCCTTCCACACATTACAAGCCCTATTTCATCATATTCCTTCTCTGGGTCCACATAACCACTAGATCCACAAAAGCACTAGCACACCCCCTCCCCTTGTCCACATATTTGGGTCGGTCTTGGAAACGTTGCCCCGGAGGTTGATGCAACTAAAAAGAAAGTGAAAAGCATATCATGGCCACAAGCAAGAAACGAAAGAAAAAAAAATTATAAAATGCAAAATATGGTCGGTACCTTTAAATAGCATGTGGGAAAAAAACAAACATGAGCTCTACCCTTTATCATTATGGCCATCACCCCAGTTCCTAGGGCCCATGAGTGCCTCCACATCATTAAGGAAACCATGCATGTCTCATCCCCTAGTGGGCAATGAACTGCCCCACCTTAAGGGGGTAACAACCACTATACATCATTCACAGCGTGTTTTCATTTCCTGGAGACCTGAGCAGTAATACAAAGAAAAATCAAGAAAAAGAAAAAGGCAAATAAATAGGTGTGGAAAAACAAAGATTGGGGTAACTCATGTATCCACGACTACTCCCTCCTACATTTATCCACCCAATATGTGGACATCCTTCATTATTTCTATACTTGTATCCATGACATCTGGCCTTGAGATCCCAATTTCCCATTAGTTTCACTACCATCCACATGCCACCTATTAATTGAAGGATGTACCAAGGACTTGTCTTTCCCCTTGGGGGTTGTGAATACCTAATAGGGTTGTCTATTGACCACTTCTACACCTAGGGAGGTAACACTATTACAAGACCAACTTGGAAGAGAAGCTCCATATGAAGTCCTAATATGCCCTTGATTAGCAAGCTTGGTTCACTTAGATGCACTAATGAATTATTGTACCTGATGGTAAGAATGCGGCACTGGACATTATATGTGATTGGCAAGCGCTTTCATCATGGGCTGGGCAACTTAGTTGGGGCCTTAGTCCACTAAAGGAGCATATAATAGCCTCCAAGTCAAGTGGTGAGAGCCATGGGACTCCGGGTACTTGCAAAGCATCATTACTTCACTCCATGGGCACCTATAGCACCACAACAATTTGCACCTTGTCCCACATTATTCACAAGAAGATGCACTTGGACCAGTATGCCCCCAACTGGCTTAGCATATGTAATGGATTTGGCAGTTGATCTAAGGCCCATATGAGGTTTGTCTCACCCTCTGTGACATGGTAGGCTTAGCATCATTCTCTGAGCCTTCACGATGGAGCAGACACAGGCTACTTGATCACTAGGAGACCCATGAGACCCATTTTGTGCCCCAAACACAAAACTAGGGTCCACATGATGACATGCATGGATGCCTAGGGGCCAACCACTAGAGGATGATCTTTGCAGCCCTCTTGACTCACTTCGACACAGAGAGATCAATGCATGCCTCCAATATTGTAGACCTAATAATGTTGTACAATATTGTAGACCTAATAATGTTGTCCATGAGGTCCATGTTCAATGATATGTCCTAAAAATGAATTTGGAAGCATTGTCCCTTAAGAAGAGCAAGGGAGACATCCCTTATTGATTTGGGGCTAGACAATCTTTCTCAAACAAAATCTAGGCCTTGAGAACTAAAACCCAAAGTATGTGTAAGTTGTGGTGATGTCAATCTTAGCCCCCGAGAATTAGAAGTGATCATCTAAGAGGAAATTATTCTCTTTTTCAAGATCATTATTTTTATAAGGCTCATGAAAAAAAAAACAAAGGACCAATGTTGAGTTTTATAGCCATCAAACCAAAAGAACACTATAGATGGAAGAATAGAATGACTCGTAGAAGAATATAATGACTTGTAGAAAAGACTACTTCCAAGGCAAAGTGATGGGATTAGAGTGGATAATGCAACAAACATGGTGGTTTCCACAATGAAATTATAGGGGAAAATGTTACAAACATGGTAATTTCTAAAATCAGTTGCTAGTAAGGCCATTGCAATTGTAAGGAAAGAACAAGAAAGAATTATTGAAAAAAATTAACTAGGGTTTCAAAGAGGATCAAAAAGCATCACATAAAAAATTTGTGTGGCAATGGACAACAAGGTTTGGGCAAGGTTTGTAGAGTATGCAAAGTAAGTAAACTATTCCAATCGAAGACAAACTAAAAAGGGAATACAAAAAGCAAAGGATAGTGGCAAACATCTTGGGAAAGATATTAAACCTTCCATAGATTATTCATGAACAAAGGGTTCACCACTGCAATAAAAAGGAAAATGTCAAGAAATCCAAGATGCAAGATGTGTTCAATGGTTGTAAAGAGGGCATGAACAAGTATGACAATTTTCTCTACTAGATGAATCAATTAAAGAGTGCGGAGAAAAAATAAGAGAGACAAAGATAAAGGGATGTGAAAACAAGCAACCTAATGTAGGAATAAGAGAAAAGTAAAGTTCCATAGAGTTCTAAGTTATTAATAGTGAAAAGATGATGTGAACCTGCTTATACACATGAGAAAAGGGTGAAACCTACCATGAAGAAGACACTGCATTGTAAAGAATACTCGTAAAATATGAAAAGAATACTCATAAAATATGAAAAGAAAGAGTAAAAACAATATACAAGTGGTGACCAAATTTGGAAAATCAAGCAATTAATTCAATTTATAAATTTTGCCTCATTTACTTGAGAAGCAATGACACTTCATTTCACTTAGCCCAATTTCTCACATTAGTCCAAGAGAATGAATACCATATATGTGTACATCAATACCACAATGTTACAAACATTAGCGCACATATTTCAAGTCATGTATCAGATTTGAAATGTGTTATTACAACAGACTATAACAGTGATAAATATGCTCATTTATCTTTGGAATGTGTTAAATCACTCAGTCAATTCAGCTATATATTACATCACCTCAACAAGAACAAGAAGTGTGAGGAAGAAGAAACTAGAGAACTCTTACGTCTCAGAAATCATAACCAAAATCTACTCAATCAAATTAAAAAACTTAAAAATTATAAGAAATCATTACAAAACAAATTTGAAGAACTTATCGCAAAAGAAGCATCAAAATCTTTAGATACAATAGTCTAAGTTGAAGAAAAATGAATGAATATTGATCTAGTAAATGCTACAACACAAGATGATGACAAACCAATAGAAGTTAAAACAGACTTAGTGGTTGCAGTCAAACAATGGAAATTCCAAGTGATGATTCAGTAACCAACTCAACCACAATAGTACCTGAAGTAAATCAGGAAATTTCTACACTTAATAAGGGAAAGTCCAACCAAAAGAACTACTTATCGACATGTGAATCTCAAGAGAAGACAACTAAGTCGGGCTACATATTTGAACCATTCAGAATGAAAACAATAGATTTATGTTCCAAGGGATACTGAAGTTTGCAAAATCCAATCCTATGATAACAATTCATTACCAATTTCTAGTGATCAAAATATTCCATGGAAGATTAATCAAAAGGAATGAATATTTATCCCGTAAATGCTACAACACAAGATGATGACAAACCAATAGAAGTTAAAACATACTCAGCGGTTGCAGTTCAAACAATGGAAATTCCAAGTGATAGATTCGGTTACCAACTCAACCACAATAGTACCTGAAGTAAATCAAGAAATTGCTACACACTTAATAAGGGAAAGTCCAACCAAAATAACTACTTATCGACATTTGAATCACAAGAGAAGACAACTAAGTCAGTCTACATATTTGAACCACTCAGAATGAAAACAATAGATTTATGTTCCAAGGGATACTGAAGTTTGCAAAATCCAATCCTATGATAACAATTCATTACCAATTTCCAGTGATCAAAATATTCCATGAAAGATTAATCTATGATTGTCAAATCCATTCTAAGTCCGGAAATTTTGTTTATCACTCAGAGGATCATATCATCTTGTATCAACGAAGATCGAAGTATTGAGACGGGAATATATATAAAACAAGAAAAGAGATCAAGCCCTTTCATCAGTAAGCTTTGAGGACAAAGCTTTTTGAAGAGGAAGGCAATGTTATAAATATAGTTTATAGTAAAATAATAGAAAATAATGTAAACAATAATAATCATAATTAATGATTAATTAACTAAATAGTAGTAATGAAGAGGTATGTGCCTAAGGACATAACCATTGTGAAGAGGTTCCTGCCTAGGATATATAAGCAGGCCCTCACCCTCATTTTTAATCATCATATCAATTATTTTATACACTATTCAATATATAATTACTTGTCCTACAATGGATGTCGTTGTCTTCAAAGTATTTTGAAGATTATTGCAGGTATACGAACCTTGTTGATTACACACTACATCCCCTATTTGGCAGTAAGGCATAGGTTGGCCATCCATCAACATTCCTTCATAGCATCAGCATAGTGGGGTTGACCTTGGTCTATGCCAACTATTGGACTGGATAGAGGTGTTGAATTGGCATTCTACTGGTGGAGTAGCATATATGACCAGAGACAGAGCACAGTCAAAGCCATGGGACTTGGGTGATGATTGGCCATGGTGGCATTAGGATCCAGGTGGATCAACTGGTAGCAGGACGAGTTAAAAATGGGCTTGGGATCCAGGTATTCAGGGATCCAGTCATGTTTGGATTGCTTGGAGGCATGATGTGAACCAGTGGTTCATATGGGATCCTGGTATCAGTTTGTAACTTTGTAGATGCCTCTATGGTGGACAGGTGCAGATTGCTTGAGGGCAAGCAATCTTGGGGTCGGAGGATTTGTCATGTCCCTATTTTTATTTTCCTCTATAGTACAACCAAGATGGGTTTCCAGGGTATGTGATGGCCAAGCCGTAGGAGCAAGATTACATCATCAGGGGTTTCGGAGGAGTTTGAGGAGTTTTTATGGGATCCGATGGAATTCGCTTGGCATATTCCATCCTCTGCACAACTTGGATTTCGTATTCTGACAACTTTCAAAAAAAGACTTTATCATTGGGCCTGACTTAATTAATTACACTTGGGGTGGCATTCTGGGAGGATCATTTGATGGAATGTCTCAGTATAATAGCTCATTAGAACTGGAACAAGAAGATCTACAGGATGGGATGCTAAGAAGTGACTTCCAGTGGCCAGGGAAAGTATGGTGGGCTATTTACCATTTTCCCATATTAAAAATGACTTTAATTGGTCATTTAATTAAAAGGGGAAATAGTTAATTGGAGGAAAAAGGCCAAAGTGACTTAAAATAAAATTAAGAAGTCACTTAAGGTTAATTCAAGGGAGGAGCTTCTAAAATAAAAATAAAATAATAAAATAAGATGTTTCTAGAGGGGCTTGGAGATCTATCTATGGAGTCTCTAAAAGGAGGAGTAAATCATTTGGGACAACTTGGATTGGAGCATTTGTTTTTGGTGTGGACTGGAAAATTTAGTTCTCTACCATAACAGCCCCAGGACGGAAACCCTCGGGCGATTCATTGAGAGTGGGGGAGTACCCAACTCTCCCCTTGGTGAATTTATCCAGAATTCACAGGAGAGCCTAGAAGTTGCATTCCAATTCAGTTTTGGAGGGCCATTGAACCATTGGAGCAGATCCTTGAGGCCAGTTTCTCATCTCAGCTATATGGGTTGCATAGGCATGTAAACCCTAGTTTATCTAATATAATAAAGATGAGAATTTTTCTGTTCATCGTGTTATTGGATTGCAATGCTCTATTTGTTATATTTTACATGGCAATCTTCTGCTAAATAAATAAAAATTTTATGTAGTAAATTTTGTTGAGTTAAATTCCAAGAAATCTCCAAATTTTTACGTTTGGGACATTATAAAAACCCTATGTCTTCAACTCTTGCATCGATACAACACCAAGGCCTACATGGTACCACAACGATAATATAACCATCATCACCTCCAACATCATGTTCTTCTATAGAGTTTACATTAATAGCTAAAACCCTTCGAGACATGTCCAAGATGTATCCAAGGAAATAACAAAGATAGAATGGAGATACAATCATGATGAGAACACAAGACATCTCTCATCCTTTTATATATAGAGTGGGTGACGAAGGGTGCCATAAGACAAATACTTGTGTCCATACAGGTAACCAACAACCCCAAATGGGTCACTCTATAAAAAAAATGATGTACAAGTCTCATACTAGGGTTTATCCAAACCCCAAGATGAAACACCCCTCCAAGCATGTCTCTTAGGGCTCAATGCCCTTCCTCTAGGATGGTGTGCTCTATACAACTAGTATGTCCAATGTTCCTTTTCCATGGTGGTATCCAAGTGCCCTCATGTAAGGTGTTCCTCCTTTAACTATGTGCAATGTGCACTCTCATGTGCTCAATGTTGCTTCAATATGTGCAATGTGGCCTCCATAGACTAACAATGAAGCCACCCAAGAGTCATCGTCAATAATATGGCCTTCGAAGAGAAGTATGAAAGGTAAAGGAATTGACCCTAATTGTCAATTGACTTAGCGAAGCTCTAAATGCGATGTAAAAGAGAAACCTATCTAAAAATGGCTTCAACCCAAAAGAGGTGTCTTGCAAACTATCCCCAAATGATGGACTAGATGATTGTCCTCTTGCTTATAAGAATGCAGCCATACATGAGGACATGAACTCTCTCTATTGCGGCCCAATCCCCAACCCAATTCTTGTAGACTAGGTCACCAAACCTTAGAGTCAAACAATGTTATGGACCTAATTAATGTTGTCCATGAGGTCCATCTTGGATGGTATGTATTATGTCCTAAAAATGCATGTGAAAGTATTGTCGCTTAATAAAGGTAAGGGAGCCATATCCCTTATTGATTTTGGTTTGGAGAATCTTCCTCAAACCAAATCCAGGCATTAAGAACTAAAAGCCCAAGTATGTGTAAGTTTTGATAATCTCAATCTCAACCCCCAAGAACTAAAAGTGGTCATCTAAGAGGACATTCTTCTCCCATTCAAGATCATAATTGTTGGAGTTCAAGATATTTATCAAGTTCTTATATGATCTTTCTTGATCAAATGTACCATGTTAGAGCTGAATGTTATCCCATGACACGTAGAGATAACTAGAGGATTTTTCCACTTGTAAATTTCATCAAAATCAATAGTTCCATAGTGATATCTATGGTTTTCCATGGATATTTGGCGAGAGATGCTCCCAACATTTTCCCACTGATGCTCATGGACATATTTTTTATGAGGATTGTTACATGCATTGTTATATCTTATGTTTTGCTCATATTTGGTTATATTGCTTTCTATATGTGTTGTGAATGTTGATGACCATTAATGTAATCTAATAATGGATCATAACACTCTAAATTTATGTCTCCTACTAGGTTGTACTTGGGTGGATTGGATTTAATATTTTCCAATAGAAAAGTGTGTTCCCTTTCAAGTCAAGTGTAACACTAGAAACCTTAGTAGGTGTTCTAGGTGTTCCATGTCATTGGCCTCACCGATAGGGCCATATCCATTTTCATGCCCTTTCATTTTCCCACTAATGACCCATTTCCGTTCCCTTTCATTTTCCCACTAATGTTTGATTTGTAAGTCATACATCAAGATTCATGCCTCATATTCCAATGAGAAAAGCTTCATCTTAAAAGCTATAAGCAACAAAAAGTCAAATAACAAAGCTTGAAGTATGCTACCTTTCTATAAGGCTAGTGTGTTCCCTTTCAAGTCAAGTGTAACACTAGCAACCTTAGTAGGTGTTCCATGTCATTGGCCTATCACCCATATACATTTTCATGCCCTTCCATTTTCCCACTAATCATTGATTTGTTAGTCATACATCAAGATTCATGCCTCATATTCCAATGAGAAAAGCCTCATCTTAAAAGCTATAAGCAACAAAAAGTCAAATAACAAATCTTGAAGTATGCTACCTTTCTATGAGGCCAATGCCCTAAGTCCCATGCTTAACAATGGATATCTAAAGGAAAAGGGAAAAATCAAATAAAGAAAAAGGAAAGATGCAATAAACTCTTATTTGACTAAAACAATTGCATTCGGATCCATGAAAGCTATATTGATATTTGCGTACATATATTGGGACTTGCTTACCCACATCATGATTTGTTTATGCTTTCGGATCCATGACACATGCCTTGGGATTTGTGACAAAGCCATGGGATCCTTGAGATGGGTTGTTTGCAACTTTGCACACTTTATGTCGGTAGCTCCACCTTGGAGGATGTACTAGCACACGTTTGAGCACACTTTATTGTGTTGTCCACTCTAGAGAGACCATACATACCACACATGGGGCTTACTTCACCATTTTGAGGAGGACGACTTGGTGGTTGAGGTGGTTATTTTGGTTGTTGTGCTTGATAGCCTGGTTTGAAAAGGTTTTTGAAGGCCTTACAAATCCTTCCTCCCTATTTGTGGACTATTGAATTTTTTGTAGTTTCCATCAGTATTCAATTTGGGGTAAATGAAAAGAGGAAAATTAAAATTAAAATTTGACTTTAAAAGCTCATGTCGGCCCCAAAAGATCAAGTTGCGCAAATAAAGGAGGTGCCACTTGGGCAACCCTAAATCTCTATATATTGGCACTCGACTTCATCATTTGGAAACCAATTCATATCACACAAATCATTTGTTCTTTGTTCACAGATGCGAAGGAGAGAGATGAGAAGAAGATAAAGTTTTGTCCAACATTGACCACTCTTTGACCAAAATTTATGGCTATTGTTTGACTGAATTTTGAGGCAATTGACCAAACTTTTCTGAGGCACAGTTTGACCAAATTCTTAGGCAGTTGACATAAGTTTTTTTGAGGCTTTGACTGAGCCTGTAATGGGCATTTTGACCACATTCCTAAGGAAGTTGACCGAGATCTATAATGGGAAGTTTGACCACATTTCTGAGGCAATTCACCGAGCTCTATTATGGGTCATTTGACCGAGTTGTTGCGCTTACTAGGTTTTACATATGGGATTTTTGTGGTTTGTTTGACCTAATTTAACTTAAGAATATCATATTGTAACTTTGTTGAACTGAATAATTTCTACTCGATACGATTGTTGGGTTTTCTCCTGAGTTTGGGTCTCCTAGGTGATAATTTGTGTCTCCTTGTATGCTTCGCTGTCTCTTTATGATCCTACTATCATTATTGCATTGCGATTGAGATTTTCTATGTATAATCGCTTAATGGTGAATGTGACCTAAGTGAATTTGTTTAAGAAATCGTTGCAAAGTAATTATCAGACTAGAAGATCAAAATTCTCATAGAAAATCAACATGGTTTTAGAGCCTAGGTGAAAGAGAAGCCATTAAAGAGTACAAGAAAGCCAAGTTTATGTGATAAAAGGCACTGATAAAGGGATCCAAACCCTAAAGGAGGTTGGTATCTGTGACCAAATTTGATCAACCCTAAAAGAAGACCGACACACCTCTTCTAGAGCAAGCTTGGAGTATTGATTGGCAATCTGATATAGGACACTCTTGAAGTTGTTAACCTCAGGCCTGATGAAGCTCTACATTGAAAATTGGTAAGATTTTTTATCCTAGTACTTTTTGTTTGTGGCATTGTTGGTTAGAATTTCATCCCTTTTAAGGCCCCATTAAAACTCTATCTGAAGCCCTAAACGAGGTCACCTCAAGTCTCTGTTTCAAGGCAGATCCAAGACAACTCTTTGAGACCCATTTCGCCACTCTCCAAGGCAACTCATTCACCCTTGTAACAATTTTCTTGAGGCAAAATGAACCTAATATTTCCGAGACAAATCTAAGCCCCCTCCTAAACCTGATTTGGATTGATTAACGCCTAACCAATGGCCCTTTTGACACTGATTTCAAGACTTTTCCTAAGGAAAAATGTGAGTTGTATTCTAAGGCATTTTTTTGCGGCTAATTTGAAATTGATCCAAGACCGAGTATGTTATTTTTTGTCGCATAAGATATGTTTATAGCCTTGAACTTTTATGGAGGCTAGAATGCATGAGATCTCCAAAACCCATATGTTTATAGCCTTGAACTTTTATGGAGGCTAGAATGCATGAGATCTCCAAAACCCATAAATCGTTTCTGGAAATTCGGCCTAGAAATGACTTAATTAAATTATTAGTCAGTTTTTAAATATTTCTTAAGTCTAAACTTAGGGAATATGACTAATCAATCTGAATTAATTAAGTTAAGGTGTAAATGTTCTACAAACTCACAAGGATCGACTTCAAGTTAATCCTAGAAATGACTTAATTAGATTATTAGTCAGTTTTTAAATATTTCCGAAGTCTAAACTTAGGGAATATGACTAATTAATCAAAATTAATGAAGTTAAGGTGTGAATGTTCTAAGAACCCACACAGATCGACTTCAAGTTAATCCTAGCCATCGATTAAGATCAAATCTTAGTTTTTGAAGTCTCAACAGAGGATTATAAGAAGAATTTGATGGGGCTTGGAGAAATGACTGGAGCAGTTCGATTTCATGAGCAGATCGATTTCCTGAGTAGCAGCAGTCACTTGCCAGAGAGAGAACCAGTGAAATTGAAGTAGTGAGAGAGGGGCAGCGACAGTGAAGCCAGAGGAAGGATTCTAGTTTCGGTGAGTGCATTTGTAGAGAGGCAAGTGAGCCACAGTGAGGCTCACACAGAGCAGCGCAGTAGCCTCTAGAGTCAATTCCGAAACTGCTAGGGAAAGATAAGTTTCAGTGCTAGAGGCCGGGCAGAGGTTCTGTAGGCCAAGAGAGACATTTTCCAAGATAGCAGCAGACCAAACAACTTGAGGAGAAGTTGATTCGAGCTGAGTGCAGAAGTGACTGCGCTAGCATGACATAGTGACTATACAGAGCCAGTTTGGATGGCTCAATTTAAGATAAGATCAGAGCCCGAATTTGCCTGTGGAAAGAGGAAATTCCTCACTAGATTTTTCTTGCCAGTTTTTCTCTATAGGATTGCCAGTTTCAACATCCAGTTGTACTCAGATTATTTCATTGCTGCATAATAATAAAACCCTTAGTTGTTGCATTGATTTTCCCAAGTTGGGTGTTTTTGGGGACTTTTGTCCAAAAATAACTGTCATTTTACGTGTGTGTGCTATTATTTCTTCCATTGTTTATTTCTTCCGCAGTTTATTTGTGTAGGTTGCAGTGTGATTGATTTAGTATTTGTTGTAGAAAATAGTAAATAAATTGTTAAAATTAATTTAACAATTAGGAGAATTACTTCCAGTTGCTGCAATAGGATTCCTTTTGTGGAATTTTCACATGGTATCAAAGCGCAGATGATCATCCGGAGAGCTCAGTAGCGAAGGAAGAGGGAGTTTCATTGTACATTGGTGAGCAGTAGATCAAAACCCCAGAGGCAGCGCAGTCAGCTTGGCCAAGAGGTAGAATTTCTTAAGGAGAATCGATTCTTTTGTGAGGGACAAAAAAATTCGATCTCTCTAGATCAAAGGATTCCAAAGGTAGAGGGAGAAGCCCCAGTATTTTCGCAGAGCAAATCTCTAGCTAGACACAGTAGTTTTGTAGCAGTTTGCTAGAGCAGAACTAGCGTCGGATGGAATAAGACTGCGCATTGAGGGAAAAAAATTCTCAGGGAACTTCTAGTCTCAAGAAGTTCGATCCCTTGCAGATCATTAGTCGTTGTGTGCAGAGTTTATCACTCTAGAAGGGAGTGAAAATAGCTAGGTGGCAGTTGAGCAGAAGGGAAGAGGAGATTTTCGACATTGTTTTAGATGGCCATTGTTGCACTTCGAGATCAGGGCAGGTTGGATGGTGCTTCCAACTATGTCATCTAGCAGGCAAGGATGTCCTTCCTTCTGGATGAATATGGCTTGAAACCATTCACAAATGTAGTGGTAATTATCCCCATGGACGCAGATCAACTAAAGGAGTACAGAAAGGAGATGGCACGGGTGAAGAGCTTGATCCTTGATGGTGTTCGGGATCACATAGCTGGCAAAGGTACTGCCAGAGAAATGTGGGACACTCTCACCACGGTGTATCAAGGCACTTACGAGCAGCAGAAGATGTAGTTAGAGGAGAAGCTGAGATGCACCACGATGCAGAAAGGGGAACGCATAGACCCCTTCCTCACTAGGATTCAGGAGATCCGAGATCAGTTGTGAGTTGTTGGGGCAATGCCTCAACCCATAGAGCTAGTGCGATTGGTACTAAACAGTGTCTCAGAGGAGTGGCAGGTATTTGTCCAAAGTATCTTGGGCAGAGACACATTGTCAAGGTGGGACAGGATGTGGGACGATTTGCAACAGGAGGAGTTGAGACAAGACCTAGTGAAGAGCTCCACCAGTGGCAGCAGCAGTGGATTGCAGCAAGTGAAGGAAGAGGAGAATGTGGCCCTCGCATCTAAGGGTGCTAGTCAAGGACAAGGGCAACAACGAAAGAAGAAGAAGGACCTGTCAAAGGTCAAGTGCTTCAAATGTGGTGAGCTCGGTCACTACAATACCCAGTGTCCTCTCAGGAAGAAGGACAAGGAGGAGAAGCAGAACCAACGGGCAGCGTTAGCAGAGATCGATAGGCTGTCCTCCAGGCTGGAGGAAGACTTCACCATCTTTGTTGATATTCATATACCCGCAGGAGTCAAGTGGGGTGACTTGGACTTATAGCCCCAAAGTGCTACAGATGGGCATGATTCTTGAGGAGGTCAACCTCTTGAATCAGTACCTTGCTACGGGAGCCCACAATATTTCTATAGCAGGATGGATTAGTGGCAATAGACGTAGTCAGATGCCAGAGTGTCAGATGCTAGGGAGTGCAGTGTAGAGTTGGAAGCAGTGTAGGTGGCATAGTACAGAGCCAGCAGCAGCGCAAATGCCTCAGTGACAGTGCAGATATTAGCAGAAGTCAAAGACTCGAGAGACATATGCATCATACTGATCACAGTTGATTCAGTATTTAGGATGCTTTTCAATTGCAATTGCAGCAGCAACAGATGGAGAGGGAGTTGCAGTGCAGATGCAGTGTTGGCAGCAGTTCAGTAGGGTCAGCAACAACATAAATGCATAACATTTCAGAGTTGCACAGTGGTTGGTGGGCAGCAGCAGCCAGACATCAACAGTGTGATAGGAGATGATACAGAGACAGGGTG
>APFE031555226.1:0-73873 GCA_000404065.3 Pinus taeda
CCTAGTTTGTTCAAAACTTTTACCGACCATAACTTTCACATACGAACTCAGATTGAGGTGTCGTTAACGCCATTAGAAATCTTGTGTCGAGATATTCGATCTGACCCTAGTTCAACTTCAATCTAATGAATTTGATTTTTGAGCTTTTCCAAAGCCACTTTTGAATTCTAAGCATTTCTGGAGCCACCTGGATCATTCCTCCCCATTGAGGAGCTTTTAGTCCTCCAAAATAATGGAGCATATGACCATAGCATAGAAGGTATGGGGTCTGGGAACTAGTCCCGACCCCTTGTCACCATACTAGCCACAAGACCTCAACAGAAGGCTAGTGGAGAGGGGCCTAGGGTATAGCCCAACCCCTGGTATGCATGCTTGATATAGAACCTTAACGTGGATTTGAATAGGATGACATAAAATTTTAATCCCAGGATCGTGGGCATATGTTATCGCATAGGACTATGTTTGAAACAGTTTATGTGCTCGATAGAAGGCGCTTATGGAGGGGATCAGCCCTTGGTTCCGAAATACAATGTGACCACAACGTGTTTATGACAGGAAGCTGACGGGAAGGGTGAATTGTTAGCCAAACCCTCAGTCCCGTGGACCCAATAAAACCATAACCTAATGGTTAAGGTGCTAAGCTAATAGGGGTGAGCATTAAGGCCTAGCTTGTGGCCACAATGGTTATTGGGCAATTTAATTGTCCAATAAATTGCACTATCAGAGGGTGAAATTTGCACCTCCATAGTGAAAAATAGGGTCAATAGGTAGGATAAGTATATTGTTATTTTGATTTGTGAGACAAATAACAACAAAACTACATGGAGAGCTTGTAGGTGGCTTGTAGAGCCATGTCTTTGTGCGTTTTCAGTTTTTTGGAGCTCAAGAAAAGTCTATCTATGGGTTTTTGAATAGTCTAGATCTAATGGTGACCTCTATTTACTTATTCGAGCACATATAAAGGAACCTTTTGCATTTTAAAGGTCATGGGTTTATGGATTAATCAGTGTTTTGGAACAGTTCTTGAAGGTGTTCGAGCATCGAGATGACCTTGTAGGGATTTTATTACCTTCAAAGGCTTACTACAACAACTGTTACTTATAGTGTTCAACTCTTTTATACTTTTCTCACCATGTCTTATTGAGTAAACTTCTCTATTTGTCCTTCAATATGGAATTGAAGTGCTTATATGCTTGTGTATGCTCATTTGTAGATGTAGTACAAGGTCATTGTAGGAGATACCTTGTGTTGTTGAAGTTTTCATCATGATCGTAGGTTGTTGTGCTATTTTATGTGAGAGTTATTTTCAGGAGAAAATTTCCTCGAAGGGGAAATAGCCACATGTTGATCAACAAACTTTTATGTACTCCTTTTCCATTGAATATATGGAGCGGTCTAGCTATGTTGGGAGGCCCAAAGATGTATCCTAGTAGGGGTGAACTCAGTCACCAAATCCTTTGTTGTGATCTTCATGTATGTTTCTATGAGTTATATGATGTTGTGTTGCTTATGCTTAAGTTTACATGTGAAAAATAACTCATACCTTGAAGAGACCTTTTGAAAAACCTGTTTTCATGTTAAGACCCATTTTTTCTTGTAAAGCATTGGAGAACTGTCTTTGCTTTTTTAGAAGAGGAAATTGACCACATCCTCTAGTTTTAGATCAATTGGTATCATAGATTCATCTGACCAAGTTGCAGGAATGGGAAAGAAGAGTCTCCAAGAGTTAGAGGAGATAAATTTGACTCTTTGTATGGAGAACATTGAGTTGAGAAGAATGATAGAAATGGTTGAAGTGGAGAAGAGGCATATGCAACTTCAATTTCATCATGTTCTTGATGAACAAGTTGCTGAAAGTTCCACTCGTATGACAACAAAAGACACCTCTGAAATGAAACCAATATGTGGCCATGGTTCAAACAATAGTTATGGACCATATGAGGCAAATGATGCATGTGCATTTTGTAAGCACCTCCAAGATTTTCACCATATGCCAGTTGGTAAAAGTGGATTGCTAGAGTCATATGCAATGTTGTCATCATCATCAGAAGCTAAAAGGAGGAATGGAAAGTTCATGGAGGTAATAGGAATTTCAAGTACAATTCCTCTTGTTTATGTTCATAACACCTCTTTTGTGGAATTTGAGAAAAATACCAAAGGAATTCGTATGAAGATGCTTTCTAAAATGGATTATGAAGGAGGAGGCCTCAACATCAATGGCCAAGGGATCACCAATCCAATCATGGTACAAGAGAGACAAAAGTGTGAAGGATTGGGATGTGGTCAATGAGAGTTTAGAGAATTCTCTAAACGGTTTGAGGAACCACAATTATTTGAGGATGATATGTCACACCAAGATGGTGATGACAATTCTCATTTGTCTCCCAAGTGAGATGAATGCTTGAAGGGACCTTGCATGTCATCGTCAACCCCACATCATCAAAGCTGCAACCTAACAGACACGTATAAATCTCATGGGTGTTTTCAAAATGATGGTAATTTTGATTACTTGTGGAATATGTACCGTTGTACTTTCTATGATGAATTTGACCATTGTGTGGTTGTTTGTGAGCAACGCATGGTAGTGGTTAAAAAGATGGAACAAATTCTAGGCATCAAGCATGATTAATCTCCTTTGCATGAGAGAAATTCTTTGTCAGCAAGAAAGAGAAAATTCTTTTGTACCCATTACAAGATGCATGGGCATGGAAATGAACAATGTTGGAAATTACATTCAGAGATTCATTACAAGAAGGGAAAAGAGATTGTGCAACCTAATGCAAGGGAAGCAAGAGGTGGTAAAGAGGACTCACATCAATCCTAAAGAAACCTTCTAGGAAAAGTTGATGCAAAAGAGAACCCATAAGCCTAGGAGAGGCATAGATTGGGTAGATTGTTTGTAAAGTTGCCTTGTAAATTTGTAATTACTTCTTGTCATTTACTTGTTTGGTTACTTTTGTAAAGTGAATAATAATAATCACTATGTGCAACAATTATATTTCATTGATGTTATGTTATTGACTTGTTCATAAGTCCATATGTGTAAGGACTTTTGGAATGTACAAGTTGTCATCCAAGTTTGTATACTAGTTTGTCATGTACTCACCAATACAAGTATTCAAGATGAAACTTGTTGTGAATAGAATCTTTGTTTAATATTGTACAGGATGACTATATTTTGTAGGAAAAGCCAATTATGTCATCGAAAATTTTGCAGAAGGGTAATTTTTTGTACAATATCAGTTTGAGGGCGATAAAGCAAGTTTATATTGTTTATGATTTCCAAGAGGGAGTCAAGTTTGTCTTTAATAGTTAAACTTCAAGATGAAGTTATTTTGAACTGTGCAAAGATGAGATTAAAGAGAATGTTCAACTCCCAATCATCAATGTTTTGTTTCTACATTAACGATAATAATTTTTGGCTCGATTCTTGACAGGACAGTAAGTCTTCACAAAGAAGATAGTTGAAATCCCTTGATTAGGATTGAAGGGAACTAATTGAAAAGTAAGCATTTTGGATTGAATTTTTGGGTGATTTTGAGTTTTAGCCTCATTGTATTTACTATGAAATTTCCAAAAAAAATCTTCAAACTAGCATCAATTCAAATTTCTCGTCGTTCTAAATCCAACGACATTCTCTTCACCTCAATCTGACACTGTATGCTCAAGTTATTGCGTTCTAATTGTTTGGCTCAACAACTAAAAAATGAGTAGGTTGCTGACTGTGGTTCTATACAACTGACATCAGCCAGGGTGACTGGGCAAGTATGAGCCAATGAGGATCTTCCAAGTGGCAACCTCGTACTGGGAAAGTTGGCTCATCTTGATTGGTTCTTTTGTTTGTGGTAGCCAATGAGGGTGTGCCACGTGTCCTAACTAGAGACTGCCAAGTGGCACCCCATGGCTGCATAAAATTTTGGTATGGATTAGACAACTTTAGAAGGATTTGAATGCCCGACCTCTCATCTAGCATTACAGTGCCTTACCAATAGGCCTCACAGTGGGTCTTAATACCTATAGGGCCGAACCACTATATAAGTTTTACACTAGCGCTTATTGGGAGGAGAGGTTGGCCAACTAGCCTCGACCTCTGGTCATGAGGACAACATATGACAATAGCGCAGAAGGCATGGGGCTTGGGAAGTAGCCCCAACCCCTAATCACCATACTTTCCATAAGACCTTGACGGAATGCTAACGGAGAGGGGGCTAGGGTATAGCGCAACCCCTGGTCACCATGCTTGGCATAGAACCTTGATGGGGAGTTGAACAAGAGGGAAAAAATTTAAGCCCAAGACCATGGGCTATGCTACCACATAGGAACATGTCGAAAGCCATTTAGGTGCTTGGTGGAAGGAGCTTACGGAGGGGGACAACCCTAGGTTCTAAAATATAATGTGACCACAATGCATTTATGACAAAGGCCCAGCAGGAAGGGTGGGTCGTTGGCCTGGCCCTTGGTCCCATGGATGCAATATAACCATAACTTGATAGTTAAGGTGCTAAGCTGGTGGGGGTGGGCGTTAAGGCCCAACCCATGGCTAGATGGCCTAATTTTTCTCGAATAGGGGTTATTGGGAAATTAATTGTCCAACCAATTGCACCATCAGAGGGTGAAATTATCGCTTCCATAGCAGAAAACATGACGAATTTGTAGGACAATTAGATTGTTAGTCCGATTTGTAGGATTGATAACAACAAAACTACATGGAGAGATTATAGAGCCATATCTTTGTGATTTTACAGTTTTTTGGATCTCAAGAAGAGGATATCTAGGACTTTTTGGACATTCTGGATCTAATGGTGACCTCTATTTACTTATTTGAGCACATATAAAGGAATCTTTTGTAGGTTCAATTTCATGGGTGTATGGATCAATCAGGGTTTTGGAGCAGTTCTTGAAGTTGTTTGAGCATGGAGATGGACTTCTGGGGTTTTTATTACCTCAAAAGTTTACTGCAGTAGCTGTTACTTGCAATGTTCAACTCTTTTATACTTTTCTCACTATGTCTTGTTGAGGAAAGTTCTTTATTTGTCCTTCAATGTGGAATTGAAGTGCTTATATTCTCATTTTTAGATGGAGTACAGGGTCTTTGTAGGAGATACCTTGTGTTGCTAATGTTTTCATTGTGAACATAGACTGTCATGCTATTTTATGTGAGATATTTTTGCAGGAGAAAATTTCCTTGAAGGCGAAATAGCCACATGTTGATCATTCAACTTTTATGTACTCCTTTTCCACTGAATATATCAAGCGGTCTAGTCTATATGATGGTAGGCCCAAAGATGTAGCCCAGGAGGGGTGAACTCCATCACCAAATCCTTTGTTGTGCTCTTCATTGTTTCCAGGAAAACTAGTGTCTTTTCGATCTACTAGTCCCACTAGGATTGGCAGTTATCCTGGAAACAAAAACTCAAAGCAATGTGTGATTTCCTCTATGTATGATAGATAAGAGAGAAGAAAAGGGACCAACCTGGATCTTTCGCTTGACTCCTTGCCTGATTTCTCTCCTCCTTGACAGAGCTTGCAACTCTTCTCCTACTTGTCCCACTTAGAGAATACCTGTAGAAACGAAGCAACAAAACACAATCAAAGCATCTTGATCTATGATATCATAAGCATTGCAAAATTAGAAATACAAATTATGAGCATACAATGGCATTTGCAAATAAAAACATTCACAAATACACGATTGTATGGAGGAAAACTCAAAGAACTTTATTAATAATAGAAGAGAGGATTAAAACCCAACTGTTTGCTTCAGCATCATCCTCCCAGCATCAAATCCCTCTTCACCTCATGAAAAGCAAGATCACCCAACAATACAATGTTCCTTCTCAAAGACAAACTATCAGCACTTCCTTACAAATTACAAAATTCCAACCTCTAGATCTCTTAGATGAGGGATCCATTTATAGATGTCTGCAAGGGTTTGAGTCACCTCTAGGTTTTTTATTAGTGTCATTCCACTTGTTGTTCTTGGTTCCACTTGGAGATTTATTAGATCTCTTACTCATCCCTGGGCGAATTTAGAGAGGCAAGTGCCATTGGAGAAGTTTCTAGAAGATTCCATGAGCATCCACTTAGAAAATTGTTTCAAACATTTGTCCATTCTCACTCATCGCACCCCACAAAAGGCCTCTTCAATATACATCGCACCTAGCTAGTGTAGGAGTTAGTATGCATCGCACCTTGACAATGGAGCAGTCAGTATGGTCCAACTTTGGCCAGTTCTGAGTGGTTTTTTAGGTGGAACTTCTGGGGAATGATGTAATCAGTTGACCATGATCCTTTAGGGTATGAAACAACACTTTTAGGGGTTAAAGAGCCCTTGGTTTATTGACGTATAAGATTGGGGTTGCAGTGCCCAAATATGTCTATAACAATTTCCCCCTAAAGCATGAAGTCATAAATCTTTTGATGTCGGGTGAAATGCTTTATCATGAGGATCCGAGGTATTCAACCTGGAAGGTGACCTGTATAAGATACAATACAATACATCATCACAATATAATTTTCCATGATCTAGCTAAGGCGGGCATTCCCATGTTGAGCTTTATCAATTCATTTTCATGTACATAGAACAGATAATCGTCTACAGTTGCAGACTGGCAATTCTTTATATGTAGAGTCATCATCCCTTAGCATGGATGATCATCTGTGCAGCTTTTGTGTACATTTGATGTCTTTATATTCTTGAATATATCGCAGCCTGGATGGATGAAACTAGATCTGGGGTCTTCAAACTCATTCAATCTTCCCTGATGTACAAGTTGATCCATGTGAAAATATGTCCTCAAGTCAAACATGGATAGACATCGCCTGATTACTAGCCAATAATGTAAGCTATTAATAGACGTGAGAGGAATCACTGATAAGGATAATGACCCTCAAGGTACTACAGTACAATTCACGTTGTGTGAATATATGATCCGATGTCGAACACCACACAAAATCTTTAGGTCGAAGGCCATTGATGTAAACCTATCACTGAAAGTGAGAAACTTGCCATTGAGGCATGCAAGCTTCAAAGTACTGAAAGGGTTGTTTCTAAGCCAACTTCTTGGATAATGAGCTGATGTCAACAAGAAGTGACCCATGGTAGGAGGGTCTTAATGTATCCCACATCAATGACATGAAACGAAGCAAATGATTTTTTGGAGGTGAAAAATGATATGACGATACAAGGTTCAGGAATGATGGTCATGAAAAATGAAGGGTGAAGGTATTGCAATGGATGAGGCATTAAATGGATGGTGAATTCTAAGAATGACTTCTCATTAACATATTGGCGACAATGAAATGGATTGGTAGCGTTAACCCCAAAGGATGGATGGTATGGAAGACCAATGGTGAAATGACCAGTGAACGGAATAACCCAACCCGACCCAATCACGGTGACAGAGTGAAAGTGTCATGTTCAAGAGCTACCTGCTACCAATAAAATTCTTTAAGTTTTCTTCCCTTTTTCCCTAGTCATTGCTAATCGGTACCTCTTTATTTTTGTCAAGCTTGAGTAGGATAACATATGCTTGTTCTATAATTTTCCCTTTGGGCAAACTTGTCGCTATTTTTTAGCAAGGCTAGTGACAGTGAAACTTGTTCTTGTCTGGGTGGACAAGTTTATCGCTATTGTTTTAACAAGTTTAATGACAAGGATAACTCAGTCCTTTTCATGTTTAGAGAGTTTGAAAAGGGACGAAAAGGAAACTCCAGTAATTCTTTTTTCGCAGCAAAATCCCTTAAGTCCGAAAAAGGATAAAATACTACGAAAGGGATGATTTTTCAATAACTTTAGCGAGCTGAAAAGACAATCGCTCGAAATTTTTCGTGAGATAATACCTCAAGTCCAAAAATATTAAAATAGATAGGAGGAATGGCACTTCCAATCACTTTAGCGAGCTCGAGAGGCCAATAGCTCGACAATATTTTCATATTTAACGAGTCTGAAAAGAGTTTAAAGTAGACTCGTTTTTGAGGAATGAGTGGCGTTTAGGGTAGCTATTGGTTCTGGGTAAGCTTGGAACTTCTCAAAACATGGTGATGTGAAGAGGGTGGCCAACAGGACCACTCATCGTAGTTATTCCTCAAAAAGTTAAACAATCAAGCGGAAGCATATGATTGGCCAAAAGAATGGAGGTGATGGAAGGAACACAACCAAGGCTCAAAAGGCTGATATTATGGCAATTACAAAGGTTATTTACCGAAGGTGGGTTCATTTTTTAACGAGCTTGAACTCTGGGGGAACATATACTCAGTGGCGGGTTCATTTTTTAATGATCTTGAACCTTGCGTTAAGATTGGTCATTGGCGGGTTTATTTTTTAACGAGTTTGAACCTTGCGTTAACATTGCTCATTGGCGGGTTTATTTTTTAACGAGCTTGAACCTTGTGTTAACATTGCTCATTTTCCTTTTTATGTAATCTAGAAACAACCAAACTAAAATGTTAAAAAAAATAGAAAGCTAAGGAACTACTGAGGTTAGGTAGGATGGTTTCATCCACGGAACAGTTCAAACGCTTCCTTTGATTCGTCTACATCGCAGACAAAGGTGAATGGTGGATTAGACCAATCACCTAACCTAAGAAGTTGAAAAACTAAAAAGCTAGAAAATCTAAAAATCTAAAAAATGAAATTGGTTTTTTTTCACTTGCATAAAAAGGTTTGCATGCCTCCAGGAATCGAGAAAAGGGGAGTCTCCAGTAACCATATGGAGATCACTGTGGTTAAGTAGGATGGTTTTAATTGGCGGTCAAAACACTTCCTAGGCTTTGTATATCACATAGAAAAAGGTGAATGGTGTGAGATAACACTTCCAATCACATAACCTACAGGGAAACTTATCTTTTCAGCTGGGTTCATCCGCCGAAGCAGACCAGGGTGCATGCCCCCTAAGCTTCATTACATTCACCGGACTACTCATGGTAATTAGGTGGATGGAATGAAGGTTGAAGAGACATTCTCAACGCAAAAGGACCATTTAGGCATGATGTTTGACTTAGAGCTGTGTTTGAACTAGGAAATGAACGCTGGTCAACAAGCTGGACAATTTTGCCTTCATGTGGGAAGCACATCACTCGAAAGAGCGTTAAGACAATAGCTTCCATGTTGTAAACAGAGTCATGCCCAAGGAGTAGATTGTAATCTAATGGTCCTTGGCCTACCATCACATTCAAGTGAACGGTTTTCCTTTTCAAAGTAGTTGGTAACTTAGGAAGGATCCCAAACGGTTGACTGGTTTCTTTGTTAAAGCCTGACAAATTCTAAGTAATAGGCATAAGCGATGGTGAACCAAGCACTTTCCAAGAAGTTGAGGAAATGATACTCACTAAAGCCCCTTCATCTATGATAGTGCCAGACACGATCATTTTGTGAACTTGTACTATGATCCAGAATGGTACGTTAGAGGGAAGGCGGGATCTTGCTAGTCGATTCCAATTGAAGGAAGCAACTAGACTGCTTGGAGGGGGTACCGAATAAATGGTTGAGTTGACCCCCTGAGTAGTAGGAACTGGGGGATTCTCTTCCTGTTGTGAAGGAATGGACAGATTGCCCTCGAGTTCATTGGACTCTGAAGTAATCAAAAGAATTTGAACGGTATCATTTTCATTCTCTTTGGGAATGGTATCATCTGAAGGTAAAACTGGGTCAACTACCATCTCGACTTGCTGACTTTGGTCCGGTATGGACTCAGAAGATTCACCCTCAATGATAGGTGTTTCGACCGACAATTGAATTGTGTCAGTCGGATTTTCAACTAGTAAAGGACTTGGTAAGAGTTTCTTGTATCCAGGTGGAAGTCGCTGTGGTGAAGCAGGACAATTATGCAAGATTCACTTGGCCTCATCCAAAAAAGGACAATGGGGAAGGGTATGGTCCCCTTCACATAGCCTACATTGAGTTTTGACCTTTCCTTTCTGTCCGCGAACTTCACTATTACTAGTTGATGGTGTGCTATCAACATGAAAACGAGAGGTTGATGACACCGGATGGTGCGAATGGGGGGACCATTCTCTCAAGATCCAAGGAATGCATGGACATTCTCAATGAAAATGGTCTCCTTTTAAAATTATGCATGGATGTTTGGCAAATTTAGTGTGTGTATTTTCATTAGATGATTCATGGTTGCCCCCTTGCTTAACTGACTTCTTCTTCTTCCCCTTCCCTTTCTTCTTCTTCTCAGTCACTCGGTTACTAGCATTGTTATCTTCACCAAGCGAAGAGGAAGAAGGGGAAGGTGAGAAATAGGATTACTCAGACATCGCACTTTTGCTTCACAAAAACAGGGATGCATCACACTTGCTACACTCGGGAAGTGTGATGCATACTGGCTTCCAGTTACAGATAGTGTGATGGGCCAGGGAGCGCAACTGAGATGGGTTTTTGCTCAAATTTGCAGTTGATTTCAGTGGATTAAGTTGAGCTATTATGGACAGTAAAGAGAAAAGTACAAGGGTATGATCTTGGGAGGTTAATGAGCTACCAAAAGGGCATCTAGGATGCTTGTAAGTCAAATGTTCAGTTCATAAACTAAACCAGAGATTGATTGAAGCAGCATTCATCTACTTTGCAATTGCATAGCAAGATAAGTTCGAAGGCTATCTGGCTAACTTCAGGCTCCATCTATAGTTTACAGAGAAAACAACAACAACAAACAAACAAACTATTCCCTCGCTAGTAGAGTCACCATTTTGTTTCTGGGAGAACTAGTGTCTTTTCGATCTGCTAGTCCCACTAGGATTGGTAGCTATCCTAGAAACAAACAATCAAAGCAATTTACGATTTCCTCTATGTATGATAGATAAGAGAGAACCAAAGGGACCAACCTAGATCTTTTGCTTGACTCCTTGACTGATTTCTCTCCTCCTTGATAGAGCTTGCAACTCTTCTCTTACTTGTCTCGCTTAGAGAATACCCGTAGAAATGAAGCAACACAACACCATCAAAGCATCTCTATCTATGATATCATAAGCATTATAGAATCAAAAATACAATGAGCATACAATGGAATTTGCAAATAACAACATTCACAAATATACAATTGTATGGAGGAAAACTCAAAGAACTTTATTAATAATAGAAGAGAGAATTACAACCTAGTTGTCTGCTCTAGCATCATCCTTCCAGCATCAAAGCCCTCTTCACCTCATGAAAAGCAATATCACCCAACAATACAATGTTCCTTCTCAAATACAAACTATCAACACTTCCTTATAGATTACAAAATTCCAGCCTCTAGATCTCTCAAATGAGGGATCCATTTATAGATGTCTGCAAGGGTGTGAGTCACCTTTGGGTTTTTGATTAGTGTCATTCCACTTGTTGTTCTTGGTTCCACTTGGAGATTTATTGGATCTCTTACTCATCCCTGGGCGAATTCAGAGAGGCAAGTGTCATTGGAGAAGTTTCTAGAATATTCCATGAGCATCCACTTAGCAAACAATTTCAGACATTTGTCCATTCTCGCTCATCGCACCCCACAGAAGGCCTCTTCAGTATGCACCGCACCTAGCTAGTGTAGGATTTAATATGCATCACACCCTGACAATGGAGCAGTTAGTATGGTCCAGTTCTGAGTGGTTTTTCAACTGGAACTTCTGGGGAATGATGTAATCAGTTGACCATGATCCTTTAGGGTATGAAACAACACTTTTAGGGGTTAAAGATCCCTTGGTTTATCGACATATAAGATTGGGGTTGCAGTGCCCAAATATGTCTACAAAATTCATGTATGCCTGTATGCATTATGTGATGTTGTGTTGCTTATGCTTAAGTTTACACGTGAAAACTAAATCATATCTTGAAGAGACCTTTTCAAAAACTTGTTTTTGTGTTAAGACCCATTTTTCCTTGCAAAGTGTTGGAGAATAGTCCTTATTTTTGGAGAAGAGGAAATTGACAAAACTCCTCCATTTTCATATCAAAAGGCATGAACGTAATATGCAACTGTTGTGTTACATTGTCTGCACAATAACTGTCCTGATAGGTCACCCTTCCTTCTCCTTCACCCTTGTTCTTCGGAGAAATAAGTGATGAATTGACACATGCACCCTCTGTAAACATGTAGTAGAATATTTTAAAACTTACAATTTCAATTACATGACCAATAATGACCCAGGAATCTCATAGTTTCCAATATTTTATCACACACACTCTCTATTCAAGTGTACATCATAGCAAAAACCAATACCCCAACTATCAATAAAAGGCCAATAACATCATCATTTCTTTAATAAGCGATGGAAAACACATCATCACTTTTACATTTATATTGCAACACATGATTTACAAAATGTGGTCATGAAAAGCTACTATATCGAGTAAAACCACCTCTCACTCATCAAAGTGAATGGGTCATGATCCTGGAGTTGATTCTCCTGTCGAACAACTTTTCCAACTAGTTCCTGCAAGGGAGATTTTTCCTTGAGACTTTGCTCTGGATGGAACCTCCAACATGTGGGTATTTGATGTCCACCTCCATTGAAATGATTTCAAAATGTCTTCTTCCTCCAGACCTGCTTAACCTTCTTCCTTCCCTGATG
The DNA here is from genome assembly GCA_000404065.3 of Pinus taeda. Taxonomy (NCBI): domain Eukaryota; kingdom Viridiplantae; phylum Streptophyta; class Pinopsida; order Pinales; family Pinaceae; genus Pinus; species Pinus taeda. Next base: position 12,544 of record APFE031555226.1, read on the forward strand.
TGGAGAAGGCCTTTCACGTCTTGTCCTCTTTATTGTTAGCATTGTATTCCAACACTGAACAACCACATGGTTATGCAAAATACAAAAACTACATGGTTTTATACGCCATGATTTATGCTCTTCATTAACAATATGCTTGTAATCAAAATGAACTTTAGAATACTGATACTTTTTATACCTCTCTTAGTTGTCTTGGTGCAACCCTGGCGATGAGAGCTTCCCTTAGCTCCTCCTCTACAATGTGCATTGTCATGGGAGGATTGTTATGTCTTCCAATCATCCTCTTTCCTTGATGGTTTCAAAAATTCCTTGGAAGCTCCTGCTACCTTTGAGAACTCTCCTTTAGTGTATCCCTTCTTATTAAGGAGTCTCACGCTGGTTCCTAAAATGGGTACCTCAAGGCTTCCAACATAATTAGTGTCACGTGGAAATGAAATTGAAGAATGATCAACATTTTTTACCTCAACTGTCTATTATGAAGCAGGTGATGATGTCTTCACTTCAACTATTTCAAGGCCACTTCAGTGACTTGTAGATGAAGCGACAATCTTTGTTTCTCTTCTTTCTCTTCTTGTAGAAGTCTCCTCAATTCAACATTCTCTGCCTGAAGGCTGTGATTGATATCCTCATCCAAATGATGAGAAGACGATGAAGAAGATGAATAATCACTAGAAGGTGGAGTTGAAGCATAGTCCTCTACTCTTTCTTTCTCATGTTCCTCTCTTGCAATTTTATCCTCATAATCTACATACATTATATCTACCATATTTTACATCCCGTGGAAGGCATCTTAGAGATCTATTTTGTTCTCCATTTTCCTTCTTGTTGCACATTCAATATCTGGTTATCATCACCCCCGTGCCATATTCCAAGCATGAATGTGGGATCTCATGTGATAAACCAATCCATAAAAACCAAGGGAATCAAAGGTTAAACCACCTTCACCCTCACACCACTGTGATATCAACTAAACAGGTCTTGAGATCACAAAACCAAACCAATATTTGATGCCTCAAAATTCCTTCACCATTCCTTGATGAATTTTCCTATCTCCACCCACCTGTTGAGGGATTCCCGAGAAAACCATCTCCACCCCAACCCTTGCTATTTTATCAATACTACCTAAATTGGATTCAAAAACTTCCAACAATTCGAAACTCAACCAAGAATGAATCCCATCACACCATGGCTATCTAGGAATTGACAAGGAAATGCTGAAAACACTGTCAAACTAGGAAAAATCCATGCTAATGACAACAAATGAACCAAATAAACACATTCACGTAGCATGTATGCCTAAACCAACTAGGAAACCGTACATGCAACTTGTAACCTACAAGTATTTCCTTTGAAGCCGCTTGATCCAACTCATCCTTTCTTGATCATTGCTTTCTTTTTCTTGCTTGTCCTTCCTTTGCTTGCTTTCTTTCTTACTCTTGTTGGTACTCTTCTCCTCTCTGAAGTCAAATTCAAAAACTAAATTGACAAAAGGCCCCAAATTGATGCTATGATGCCTTTTTATTATTGGTGCCTCTAATTTCTTCATTTTTCCTCTATTTCCTTCTATTTCCTCCTCACATGCAACATGTGACATTTCATCTCCCTTTTCTCCTATTTTCCTTTATTTTCATAAATAAAATGGCAATAATGTCTTTTGGCCTTTTCAAAGCCTTTTCCAATTTCCTTAGCCATAATAAACAACAAGTGATGCCCAATAGGTTTTTCCCAACATTCAACCTCGAATACATGTCTCGTGACTTTTTGTATTATTTTTCCTTGATTAGATTTATTACATGAAATTTTAACCCGAGGTTGTTAAAGAAGATACGCTTAATCAAGGATGCATGAAATATGGGTTAGTAATTAAATTGAAATCCATTCATTCAAATTGGGTGACAAGAATTAGATTCAGTGCTAATGCACATCATTTTTTGTTTTGTTTTTATATTTCTTATTGTTTTTCCTAATTTTTGAGGTTTTCTGTGATTATATATAGTGAGAGAGTATCCAAGAATACAATTCTTTGTATTTGAAATTAATGCATCTGTCAATTTATTTACGTTTTATTTATATCTCGAATAATCATCAGGATTTTTTGTAAGGATCTGAAGCCTTATAATGACGTTTCGTGTTTTTGGTATACTTTATTTCAACATAATATTTGTATAACTTTTTCTTTCTTTCTTTTTAACTATATTTTTACTCATGGAGCTCTTTTATTTTTGGGGTTCACCAAGATGAACAAATTTTTCTACTTTGGGAATATCCTCACTTGGAACCATTGAGTGGTTTAATGACATAAGGCAAGCAATATAGTGGCATATCATTTTCTTTCTATTGGCATTCTATAGCAGGATGTGAGAGAGAGAAGGATCCAAGATACTCAGATTCTAATGGAAGGTAGCCTAGTTTCAGCTACTATCCTCACCAACATCTATGTGAACTTTGTGCTTGGAGCATACAATTGGAAATTTGAACAATTTTCCATATGGATGCATGCCCCATATGAGAGCATGCCTAGATATTTCATATTTATTACAAAAAATATGTGGGAATACCCATACATCCCATCTCCTGTACCAAGAGAACGGTCCAATTTACAATTTTGTTGCTAATTTCCATTGACTTAAACATTTGGAATTCAGTATTCTCATGTCATAAAAATATAAGGTGAATGAAATAAATTGAACCTTGAAATTTTCACTACACTTATTTATGGCACCATTAAACCTATGTAGTAACAAAAATTTCTATGAATAATGAGGAACTGTGTACCCCTTTAATCTACTAGAAGTCATCGAGTTGACTCTTTGTGTCTTCGATCCAACAATAAATTTTTGTTGACACCCTTTAATGGAGTTGGTTTTATTTCAAATTTCTCTCTACCAACGAGATCTATAGAAAAACACTTCATATATGTTTGAACCATGATATCACATTGTTTTTATGTTTCTATCACAACTTATGTTTTTAGAAGTTGTTCTAGCCATCAACTACCTTTCTTTATGATTTGGATCTTTCATAATACCAAGTTGATCCAGGTGGCTCCACAAACACTTAGAAGTTAGAAATGGCTTTGGAAAAGCTCAAAATTAAAATTTATTGGATTGAAGTAAAACCATAGTCAGATTGAATATCTCGATGCAATATTTGCAATGGCATAAATGACACATCAATCCGAGTTTGTATGTGAAAGTTATTGCCAGTTAAAGTTTTGGTCAAAATAGGCCTAGTGGTAGCCACTAACAAGGCAACAATTTGACATTTATCAGTGAACGGATTCTGACCGCTAGAAATGGACAAATGATTGCCGATTTAATTTTGGCTATTACCCTTAAACAATTATTGGTCGACTCATCTATTTTGATAATAATAAAAAGATATTAACAAATATTAAAAAATTGTGGCGTGCGGGCCCGACAGACTCACCCAACCCTTGACCCACATAAAAGAAATACTAAAATATGTGGTGGGTGGCCAGCCGCCAAAATACCCACACCAACAACCAACGACGCATATGAATTGCATGGATATCGGCCCCAAATGATCGTTAAACACCAAATCGGGGCCAACAAGGATCGAACCTACCCCACGGGTGACCCCACTCCAACCAATCGACACTCGACATTAAATAAAAAAACACCAATAAAAAACGTAACTTAAAGCAAAACATGCCACAATTATGTTTGAAAAAAAACATGCCAAATAAAATATGGGTGCAGCCGGATTTGAACCATTGACCCACCAAGAATCTGTGCCCAAACTCAGTACGGCCAACAAATAGGCCAACGACCTATGTCTTGTAACATATGCCTCCTCCATAACATTTAAACCCAAAATCTCATTCACCCAAGTAGCGGAGGTTGAGCATGAGGGCCAAGAGGGATGAACCTTGACACAATGGTTGAGACGGAACCATGTCTGGCACATTTTTTGAGACAAAATCTTGCAGGCATATTATTAATGCTTGAGGAATATTTATATTCCCTTGGAGGTTGATTTTTTATAGAGGCAGAATGATGTTGAATCTATAGTCATTTTCTCATAATTTCGCAAGGAACGCGATGGCATGATCAGTTTCCTTATCTAAGAAGCATAATTTCAAGTAGTTAGCAGTAAGGAATCTTTGGGGAATCTTCGAGATTCCCGAGGGTCGAGATTTTGATAGTGTCATAAAGGGGTTGAGTTTAAAATCATTCAACTCGATTTCACACCATGAATTCAACAGTTCATTCCATTTCATTAGTAGAGTTGTGCATTTTTATGCCATCCCCGGAAGTGGAGGTATATGATGCAACGATTCCATGCCTTTTTATTTTATTTTCTGAGATGATGATTTTGTTGTTGAGATCCTTGTTACCATTATATTGAAGGATACTTGTGTGCCACATCATGTGAGAATTTATTATCTTGTCATGCTAAAGGAGGGCCCTTATGAGTGAGTGTTCCTATAGGAGAACATCTCTTGGAGAGACATGCCACACTAGTTGAGAGTTTATCCTTGCAATGACAAAGAATGTGCCATGCATGCATGATAACCTTGTAGCATTTAATGAAGCAACCTCCCTACTCTTAACATCAGGCCTAGAGACGTAACCCACACTAGGTGAACTCCTTTATCTATGTGTTTTTATTCTTTGATTTGATGGATGTCATTATGGTTCCTCTTCCCTAAAACATGCACATGTGGTTTTGAATACTCTTTCATATGAAATTCTACTAACATCACAAAAGCAAAAGATCTTGGTTGATTCTACTAGCTGAGAGATCCAGATCAAGTTTGGTATTAGAGTAGTCTTCTCGCTGATGTGAATTGCAAGTGTCAAAAAAATATTTGCTCAACCCAATCTATGGTCAGGTGGTATGTGGAAGTCCCTCACTTGGTTGGCTTTAACATACATTAATAATAGCTATTTTCCTCTTGTATTTTATGAGAAAATGCACTTGTTATGATGTGGATTTGATGGTTGTTCTATCATTGTTATTAATTTGGTTATATGTTGGTTATAAGCATGGGTTTATGACATATTCGAGTTATGGCTCTTAACATAAATTAATTTGTAAATCCCTATGATGATTCTTGATGATTCTTATATAAGTTTCAAATCCCTATGTTCAGATATGCATTCATGACCTATAGATGTCATGTTCACTATGTGTTTGACCAAATGACTATGATGGCTAGGCCTGGTTAGGTCAAGTTCTTGTCTAATTTTTGTGTTAATGGATTTTTCCTAGTGTCATTCATCATTTTGGAAAGTTCGATCAAGTTTTTGGCAGAGGTCTAGATCCGAGCCCTGAAAAACTGGATCAGATTTGAGGTTCACATGCACAAAAATGGGAATTCTAGACTGTAGTCACTAGGATGCTGGGTTATCCATGCGAATGGAAGGTTACAGTCACTAGCTTTCTTTGTTATGCAAGTAAATGGGATTCTAGATCACTGCAAAAGCATATTGGCTTAGGGTTTGGGCACCTGGAGTGGTTTTTAGCTCTTGTGAGTCCTATAACTCTCGAGGAAGGTCAACAGAGTTTTGGTTGCTCAATTCCACTTCCTTAACTGAACTTAGGAGCTTGATTAATGTTGTAGTAGCCGACATCTCATGTTTTTCCTAGCATGCCAGTGACAGTGGGTAAATGTGGGAGGTGGCGTTACAGGTTAGTATCAGAGCATGGTTTAAACAGTTGGACTGGATGGGCTAGATCCATGTTGTTATGCATGCATTTTCATGGTTATGGTTGGCATGAATGAGGTCATGGCATGCAATTGGTATTATCATGCATTATGTTGGTATATTGATACGATTATGATTATACATGTATCATGCTAACCTGGACCGATTTTGCAAATGAGATAGCCCCTAAATGTAATTGAGATATGATTTTGATTATGGTATCTATTTGGTTTATCTAGCATGGCATGCTTGTAGGAAGAACATGATCAGACATGAAGAGAAAAATGGTGGACTAAAATTCACATGACTCTCCCTACAGATTAGTTGAGGAGTAAGGAGATGAGTATTCTCCTGATATAGTAGATACGTTTAGGAGTTTAAAGGCATAGATGAGAAGTTTCAAGGTAGACAATGACAAGTTGGTTGAGGTTCAGGAAATACTTGCAAGGGCTCAAGAAAAGCAAGAAGATTTCAATGCAATCATCCTTCAAAGTTTGTCAGACAAGTAGAGAGATGGATGGCTGAGGATTAGTCAAGCATAAGAAGAGGATACTAATGGGGAATATGGTAGCAGGTCTTGGTCAGGATATACGTCAGATAGAGGGGGCACATTTAGAGCTGGCAGATCATTGGATACACTTGATAGGAGGACTGGTATGTATGTGTCTCTCTAGTTCCTTGTCCAAGAGACATCATCACCATCATCACTGCCATCATCATTATATAAGGAATGAGTACTTGCCTAAGGAGTTCAAGAAATTCAAACCAGCTAATTTTGATGGAGAGATGAAGAAGTCAAAATATGCACCAATGACATGGTTACTTGGGATGAATAAATGCTTCATATTTCATAACTCTTCAAAGAACATGAAAGAAAAAATATCCATCTTCATTATTAAATGGAAAGCATATATCTGGTGGGAATATGTGAATAATGTCAAAGGAATTTGAGAAGAAGAGTTGATTTGGGATGAGTTCAAGAGACTCTTTAAGAATAAGCAGCTATATGAGAGATATTTAGATGACAAAGATAAGGATTTTATAAGCTGCAGATGGGTTCCATTATAGATGATGTGTATACTAATAGATTCTTGGAGCTATTGAGGTATGTTCCTTACCTCAATGATGATAAACCAAGTATTCAAAGGTTCATTAGTAAGTTTCCAGCAACATATAGAGACTAGATTGAGTTTGATAAGCCTCGATCACTGAAGGAAGCCATCAGGAAACTGAAGCATTGTTATGAGAAATCAAAGCATAAATTTGAGCCTAAGCATGATTTGAAGGGGAATCATAAAGTTACATAAATTTGAGCCTAAGCATGATTTTAAGGGGAATCATAAAGTTAAATGGAAGTGACCACCAAAGTGGGGACGACCTCAAGATGCAGGTGATAAAGAAAATGTTTCTCCTTACAAGAAGTTTAATGCAACTAAGAAGGGACATGGGTCACAACTAGTGATGGTAGGGGGTTGTTGCAATGCTCAATTTGTGGTAAAGATCATCACAAGAAGGATTGTCCATTGTACTAGGGTGGAAGGCCTAAGATATATAGTGCTCAGGAGGTGCACACTATTGGGGATGTTGGTCATAACATTCCTCCGATTTATGCAACATTGGATAACAAGCAGGTAGATAACCAAGCCTCTGGTATTGTGATGGACGAAAAGATTTATGATCAAGTTTTTTCTATTTTGATTGACCCTAGATATAATTATGTTTATGTTAACCATGACCTGGTGGATAAGCGTGGTTTTAGAAAATAAGTGCATACGAAGTCTTGGTTGACATAGTTGGCTATAGGTACTAAGAAGAGAGTCCATGATTGGGTTAGAGCTTGTGCATTTGACCTGAATGGTATACCTACACCAACACATCTAAATTTTCTTTCATTGGGGTCATATAGTATGCTTTTGGATATGGATTGGTTGTATCTCCATAGGACCAAGGTGGATTTTTATGAAAAGGACACTAAGTGTCTAGATGATAATGGAGAAAAGAGAGACTTGCAGGGAAAGAATCTACCTACAACAATGAGGATGGTTACAGTTATGTAGGGTAAGCACAATTGTAGGAAGGTGTGTGTATTGTTTGTAGTTCATATTTCCAATGAAAAGGGTAAGGATGTGGAATTACTCAAGAGGTACCCTATCCTGCAGTAGTTTCATGATGTATTTCCATCAAAGATTTCAGAGTTGCCTCCCCAGAAGGAAGTGTACTTTTCTATTGAGTTGGTACTAGGAGAAATACTAGCATCAAAGCCACCTTATAGGATAAGGACTCCAAAGTTAGTGGAATTGAAGTTGCAGTTGAAGGAAATGCTTGACAAGCGATACATTACGCCAAGTGTGTCACCTTGGGGTGCACAAACATTCTTCGTGAAGAATAAGGATGGTACTCTCAGATTATGTATTGATTACAAGAGGCTGAACAAGGTGACGATCAAGGAAAAGTATATGTTGTCAAGGATCGATGACTTGTTTGACTAGTTGAAGGTAGCAACAGTGTTCCCAAAGATTGATTTGAGATCAGGATATCATGAGGTATGTATCAGTAAAGAGGATATCTACAAGACTTCTTTCCAGACTAGGTATGGGCATTATGAGTTTTTTGTGGCTCCTTTTGGTTTCACTAATGCTCCAACTAATTTCATGTGTTTGATGAATAGTATGTTGCGTCCATATTGTTGGAGCACTAAGATGACTTTATAAATCATTCTTAATCCTACATTAATATCTCAACCTGGGATTCATATTTCTATTCCAAGGTTGTTAGCGCTATCTTTGTGATAGCAATCAGAGATTTGGCTGCAAGTAGTTAATCTTAAATGCTAACTAATCATTAAAGGAATAAATAATTTCTCAACATCTCATTGACTGTAGAGATTCAAATGAAAACATAAATTATTCTATGGTTCAAAATTGGAAAGATAAATAAATTGCAAAATATTTTCAGAAAAATATCTCAATCTAATATTCTAAATGACAAAAGGAAATCAAACTGAATAATTGAATCCACAAGTATTAAAAGGACTACTCAAATCATGCAAATCACAAGGAGCATCCAAAGCTAGAAGTAATTATAGAAAGCATATCTGGAGAGAAAACAATAATCAAATACAAAACTTACTTCATTGTGAATTATAAAAAAGATATTAATTGAGATGTAAAACTTAATCTATCTCAACGTGTAGAAGGAAAATCAATGTAAATCTTGACAGTAAAGAGTAATTAACATAATATAAATGAGCAGTATATCTTCCAGTGACCAGGCCCAAAACATCTAGAAGGAACTTCTATAGAAACTCATTACAAGGATTTAATATGAAACTCCAAGTTCTTCATTAACTATCAAAAATAAATTACAAAATCACTACAACCCTTAAGGTTGAATTTGCATTCACAGTCTTTCTGGATGTTAACAATGATTACCAAAGTTATAGTTCTTTTTCATCTACTACCGTTATGTATTCTCTATGAAATGTTAGCAAATCAGAGCTTATCCTAAGGATTAGAATATCCTCAAGATTGCTTGGCTAAATAATCAAAATTTCCACGTCAATTATGTGTTTTTCCTCCTCTCTTTAGCTTCACCCATGCAACTGAAATAACAACATATTCCTTTCTTGGCACTATTGTCTTATCCAAAGGAACAATAATTTTCCAATCTAGTTATCCTACACATAAACAAGCGAAATATAGGATTTTAATGCTAAAAATATGTAACTTGTTCAACACTACTCTTTATTTGTTTTTCACGGTCTTTTCTTTGAGAACATGTCCAAGACGAGAGAAAATTCATGAAAACCATATGATTAATCAAGTAAATGAGGAGGGAAAACATACCTTTTCCATGACCCAACATACTCCCCAACTTGCCTTTTTGCATGTCCTCATGCAATAACATATTTAAGATGCAACTGAGTCAGAGAATATGCATGATATGTTTCTTCCTTGTAGAGATGAAAACCATTTTTATTTTTAAGTACTGGAAAGGCTCAACCTTCTTGATATTATGATAGCTCATAACCACAATGATACCCATCTGGAGGATACTAAATAATAGGGGTTCTGTAATGACATCCAATCCAAGTAGGACCCTCACTCAGGACAATGTTACCATAATGGACAAGTCTAGCTGCAGCTGCCTTAAAGTTTCTGTAACCAAAATGTCCCTAGTTTCTGACATAGTTGGGAGAAGTTGTCCAACTTTTATTTTTCATCTAGGAGAGATGCTTCTCTAATGTCCTCGAAATATTCCAAACCTGACTTGATAATGTTTGTGTGGATGGGGCCTAAGGTAGACACAACCCGTTCCTGTTCCATAAACCTTTTATCTTGTATAAAGATCTACAGGAGCCTTTTAGGTTCATCTCTTACCCAAAGATCCAATGCACTTTCTCTCTTCAAAAAAATTTCATGGGCCTTAGCCCATTTGAGCTATTTTTTGGTGAAGGAGATGAAAGCCTGGAACTGGACATCCCCAATGAAGGGGCTGGGATTGGCATCCCTTTCATCTTCTAGAAAAAATTTGTGCAAATATAATTCACATTGAAATTTTTTTACATCCTCGGTCTATTTCTGGCCACATTTAATAAAATTGGGAGTAAAATTAAACTCAAAAGGCTAACTAGCTCTAATAGGCTTAACTTTTAACAACAAGTATCGTTCAAGTAGGAAAAGTGCATAATTTGTAGTAGGCAACCTACAGGCTAGTGCATTTGAATAAATAGAGAAAATAATTTTGATTTGCTTTGAGGCTTTCTGAAACTATCCTTGTATTTCCTCCACTTTCTTTAGTTCCGCTCTAAGTCTCGCATAGGTCTCATCCTTTGTCATAGTCAAGTCATTAAATACTTTTAGTAACTCCAAGTATTTCTTTAAAGGTACAACTTCTTTTTAATGCTATTGTAGAACTTGTTGTGACTTTGTTATTTTTGTCTTCAACTTTCGAATAGTAGCCTCTATTACAAAAGGGGTATAAGGAGGTATGACCTTAGTTTGAGTAGTCTTGCTGCAAGTTGCTACCTAATCTGTTTGAATGACTATTTTAACTATTGACACAAGAACACAAAGGTTTGTCTGAAGATCTATCCAAATAGCTCTCTCTCTGAATTCCACAGAAGAACAAAAATACGTTTAGGTTTCTACAGAACTAGTACAAACATCCCCACTTTGAGTCTCTATTGGACAAGTGCTAATGTTTTCCACTTTTATTCCAGTGGAATTAAGAAAATTCTCGTTCTAGGTTCCTATTGATTTTGACTCCACTTTCTTATTATAAGATTTTTTAGCATACTTTATCCATTTCGTAAACTACTTGATTTTTCTTTTTCAGTTTCTTATTTTCCTTATTCATGAGTTCTAACTTATGATCATCTCTCTTCTTTGTTCTTACAATGGGTTTAGTCTCTGGGGAATAAGAACCATAAATAATATTTTCGAAATTAGGAGAAGTTTCAAAATTGTCAGGGTCAGATTCAAGTAAGACTATGTCTCTTGAATTAGCTTTGGGCTCCTCAACACTGTAAGGGTCTTGTTCAAGTAAGTTTATGTCTCATGAATTAGCTTATGTCTCCTAGGTTTCAACTGCAAGAAAATTTTGTCCTTCCAACTCGTGTGTATCTCTTTCATTTCTGGAAGAAGGTAATATCTCTGTGTGGTGAGAACTATGAGAAGTAGAAGGGATAGTTGTAGGGACTTATTATTTTGGATTCTTAGATTGACATATCTCCTCAAAAAGGGTTCCCAAAATTTCCAAGACCTTAATAAATTTTTCTTCATAATCCTGAGGAAAATCAACTTGTTGGCTATCAGGGGATCCGCCGGATGATCTCACCTCATCTGTGGCTACATTAATGCTTATTCATTGGATTATTCACTCAAATCATATTCGTTTAATAGGAATGGATGTCAAGATAGGGGCTTTCCTTTTTTGTCTCCTTTTTGGGGTTTGTACCTCCATAGTCTGATATTCTTCCTTTGGCTGGGCATTTTCAGGGATTCCTTCTAGGGGTGGCACATTAACACTTATAAAATTGTGCCAGGTTAGCTGCAACTGAGTTAGTTCCTTGGTGACTATAAATTTGATCAAACCATGATGACTGACTGTAGCCAGTGGGTTTTTGGATTTCCTCACTCTACGAGAAATTTCATGTAATAATACTACTAACAGTTTAAGGTGTCGAGGCCTTACCAGTTCATGGTGTTTGTCACATGTGATATATTTTTGGATGACATTTTCCAGTTCGCGCCATGGCTCACTCAGAGATGCAGGATAAAGGCCTTTTCCTTTTTGAACTAATTCCTTGCTGGGATCCTTGAATAATTCTACAACTTCGTGGAGTGTCGTGTGATTTTATACCCATTTTATGCTTTTTGTAGGGATGCCTATTACCTCTACCAAAATGGCTCCAATCATTTCTATGGTTGTGCCTTTAACAATTGTGCTCTCGTTCTGTATATTCTACAAGAATTCCAGAGTGATATCATCATTAAAACTCTGTAGCAGAGTAAGATATTGTGCCCATCCTACATGTTCTAGAATATCTTAGGCTTGTGAGGTGATTTGTAACAGTGTAAGCTCACTGCAAACAAAGGTGCCACCCATACCTACTATTCTCTTGAGAACAACTACAAACCTACATGCACTATTGAGTCCCACAATTCTTGTAATGAAATAGCATATGTTAAGCTACATGCAAGAGTATAAGGAATGAAATCTTAGTACAGAATCTTAGTAATAATATCCCATCACATCGATAGGCATGGCAGATGTTTGTTAATCATGCTCTCTCACATCATCATAATGTATGACCATCCCCCTTTAATAAGAAAAAGGGTGACCATGATCTTTGAAGCATATGGAAGGGAAAAGGCATACGACATCATTAATACAACACAAGGTGGTTAGAGTAGTCATATGGAAAGAATTAAATGCAATGAATGCACAACCATATGATTGGTTAGAAAAGATCATGAGAAATAAAGCGTAGGAAATATATGTCATGGAAAGAGATTTTCCTTTTGGAGTATGTGCAACAACATCTGACAAAGTGATGTTTTAAATTTACTACTGCTAGTGTCGGATGATCAAATAATGCTGACGTGGTTCACATAATATAAATATGCCACCCATATGAGTTATTAAGGATATAATCACTAATCAAAGGTGTTGTATCCTCTTGTATTTAATAAAGAATAACTAAGGATATAGTAAGAGTTTGGCAACTTCAAAGTATACTTCAATACCATAGGCAGAGCCACTACTACCAGAAGGCATCCATAGCCTCGACAAGGTTTCCTTTTAACCCATAAATGAGCCAGTATCCCTAACTTATAAAAACAATGATCCCTCAAAAAGGACATTGTTATGGCATGATGACCAGATTGTAACAATCCCACTCACTAGATCATAACCAAGTGAACAGACTAGCTCATGATGAGACCTCCTGGCCTTTGATATTTTAGTGTCACAAGGCCATTACCCTAGTGTAGTAGCCATAATGGGAATGGTACTTATGTTAATTTCCTATGATCATGGTAGGTTGGCTCATGATGAGACACCCTATCCCTTTTGAGAAAAAAATTATCTTAATATATTTCCAAATTTATTTTTGTTTTTGTTTCTTCCTTCTCTTTTTTTTTGAAGTTAAGAGAGGCTCATCAAATCCTTAAGAGTTAGGGATGGTGTAAAAAGTAGAAAAAATGCCAAGAAAAATATGCCTTAGCTTCTTCATCATATTTTTGAAGGGAACCACCATTTGAATGTGTAATAAGAGAAAAACTAGTATGGCAAGGATAGATCATGAACATTGTATAATGTGTTCGAAAAAAAACATAAGCAGGGATATTCATAGATATAGCATGTCAGATTTAAAAAAATATTCACCAAAAGGCTCAAATATCGAACTCATAACCAAAAAGAATGACCAGCATGGATGATAGTAATGGGAACAACAGTCATTCATGCCGATGGATCAGAAATTGTTCTTTCGACAAAGGGGACATCAAATGTTTCATTCAAAGAGGGGATGGTAACTTCTCTTTCGAAAAGGGAACAACAAATATCTAATCTAAGAGGGAACAATATCTGCTCCTTCCAAAAGGGAACAACATATGTTCCTTCGAAAAGAGAATAATAACTATTTCTTTGAAAAGGGAATAGAAATTGTTTCTTCGAAAAGGGAACAACAACCATTTCTTCTAAAAGGGAACAACAATTGTTTCTTCTAAAAGGGAACAACAATTGTTTCTTCGCAAAGGGAAAAACAATTGTTTCTTCATAAAGGGAACAACAACTTTTTCTTCACAAAGGGAACAACAACTGGTTCTTCAAGAAGGGAACAACAATTTGAGACGAAGGAACAACAATTATTCTTCAAGGAGAGAAAAAATGATTGATTATAAAGCAATGTTTGTATCAAAATTACAACATGCTAAATAAGAAATAAGAAAAGAAAGAAATAAAACAAAATATCTAGATCATTTTCAAGGAAAATATGTACATTATGTACAATACAGAAAGAAAACAATTTTTTATGGAAATGAAGCTGCTAGGTTACCATCGCCTGCAACTATTATTTGGAGAGTAGGATCATTACTTACCTGTTGATAAAAAGATTCCTTTGTGAGTGGATAGTGATACAGTTGCAACCGATGTCCATTCACTTGAAAGGGAGCACCATACCTGTCAATGGTGATTAAAATTATGGTGCCATTATTATGCACTTCTTGAATCTCATAAGGGTCGAGCCATCTTGTTTGTAGTTTCCTTGGGAACTCATGGAATCTGGAGTCATAGAGGAGTGCCCAATCACCTTTCAAAAATGATTTATTTTTAATAAGCCTATCATACCACTTGCCCCTTTTTCATGTTGAATAATTGTTGTACGCTATAGGGCAAGTAAGCATGCCTCATCTAGTTCATTTAATCGCTAAATTTGTTGTGTTTGGGCCTTTGTAATATCCAACCCAACCTCCTAGGCTATCCTAAGAGTCTTTATCCCAAACTCTATTTGGAAGATCGGTTATTTTCCCAAAACAAGTTGGTAAGGGGAGTACCCAGTAGTATTGCGTCATGTTGTACGATAGGTCCACAAGGCCTCTGGAGTTTAGCAACCCCGTTCTGTTGTTTTTTCGAGACTATCTTAGTGAAGGTTTCTTCTAAGACTTTGTTGGTGCTCTCTACCTTTCCATTTTCTTGTGGGTGATACAGAGAGGTAACTTGATGTCCGATATGATGATTTTGCAGAGTGGGTGAAATTTATGTCCTATAAACTGTGATCCTCCATCGGTTATTACCTCCATTGGTAAGCCATATCGCACGAACAGTTCATAAAGGAAATTAATCATTGCTTCTTTTGTGGCCTATGGAAAGGCTACTGTTTCCACCCATTTAGTCACATAGTCTGTGGAAACTAGTATATAGGCCTTTTGATTTGATGGTGGATTAAAGGGCCCAACAAAGTCAAGCACCCATCTTTCAAAGGGTTCCACCACCAATTGCAGCCGTAATGGCATCTCATCAGCCTGGCTAGGATGACCCATCCTCTAGTACCTATCACTGGCTTGAACATATTTCTTGGCATCTTTGAATATGTTGGGCCAATAATTGTCCATATGAAGCATTTTATGTCCAGTTCTGCGATTTACGAAATGTCGGGCACAGGTCTCATTGTGACAGGCCTTCAGGATATCATAGACCTAACTCATCTTCTCAAATACACCTTCAAATATGTAAGTGAGATCTAGTATGGAAAAGACACCCGTCAATCCACGAAAATTGGGCACTGTGTTGGACAATAAACTCCGTTTCCTTAGGCGACAGATTTGTTGGTAACTTCCTGATTGCTAAATAATTCGCTACATTCCCATACCAAGGCGCTTTAATTGTTACAACGAACATGTTCTCATCTGCAAATTGATCATATATTGACAAGAGATCATTCGTCTTAGGCACCCGAGACAGGAAGTCTGCAACGGGATTTTCTTTTCCTAGCCGATCCTTTATGGTAATATCGAACTCCTGTAGTAACAACAACCATCGTGTTACTCGCCCATTAGTGATTGGTTTGTTGGCCAAGTACTTGATAGAAGAGTCATTAGTATACAAGAAAACTGGATAACCTATTATATAATGTCTAAACATATTGATAACATGAATAACAACCAAAAATTATTTTTTTGTTACTGTATAATTTAACTCAATAGGGGTAAGATTTTTACTAATATAATAGATAACGTAGGGCTCCCCATCCTCTTCCTGTCCCAGAATATCACCTATAGATGTGTTTGATGCATCTGTAGAGATATGGAAAGGTAACTCCCAGTTCGGTCCTCACAATACTAGTGTGGTTGAAATCAATTTCTTTAGTTTTGCAAAGGCAAAGTAACATTTGTTAGACTAGTCAAATTCAACATTATCTATTATGACATATAAAGGTGCATCAATTTTTAAAAATTTTCTATAAATACGCAGTAGTACCCTGCATATCCAATGAAACTACGTACCTCAGTCTGTGTGCGGGGTGTGGGTAGTGCAAGAATTACATTTATTTTCCCTGGATCTACTTGTATTCTAGACGTAGAGATGCAGTGCTCCAGAACCACACATTTGGTCATCATCATGTGACACTTTATGTGTCCTAAGCCTAACCTTGTAGCAATGCATCATTCAAGTACCTTTTCTAGATTTTGTAAACCATGCTCAAAGTGACTTCCATAGGGGGTAAAATCGTCCATATAAATTACAATTCCTTCGTTAATCAGATAAAAGAAATGTTCACTATTGCTCTCTGAAATGTGGTTGGGGTATTGCATAAAGCGAAGGGTAAAACTTTGTATGCAAATGTACCCCAAGGGAAAGTAAAATTAGTTTTATCCTAGCCTTCAGGGGCAATCTAAATCTAATTATAGTCATTGAAGCCATCAAGGAAGGAAAAAAATTGTTTCCTTGCTAAGGTATCGAGAACTTGACCAATAAAAGGAAGAGGGAAATGGTCCTTCTATGTGGCTTTGTTCAATTGTCTGTAGTCCACGCAAATTATCCATTTCCCATTTCTTTTGGGAATGACTACCAATGGGGATACCCACTAACTATCTGAGATAGGATAAATAAAATTTATATCCAACAACTTTTGTAGTTCCTCTTTCACAATTTCTCTTAGGTGTAGATTCAACCTCCTCTGAGGTTTCCAAATGTTGTGAGAATCCTTCTCAATGTAAATATGATGAGTACACAACTGAGGATCTATACCTTTCATTTATGAGTATTCCCACGAAAAATATTTTTTATATTTCCGAAGAACCTCAATAAGTCTTTGTTGTTGATGACTATCCAAGATACCATTAATGTTAAGCATTTAATTGGTTCAATCTCAATTGGTCTGTTGTTATAAACAATAGTTGTGGGTATATGATGATTGTATACGTCCCTCAAGGGATCTCCTTATGCTTGATAATATAGGATGGCCTTTAACATTTGGCATGTCAGATTATTCATGGAAACTGGTCTATTAATGAAGTTCTTAATCACATCATCTTTCATTTGATCCTTTAATTCAAGATCTTCTTCCAGTGTGAGAGGAGAGCGTATGTTTTCTTCCAGGTATCTAGGTGGGTGTAACTTAGTATTTACAATAGGAAGACTTGGTTTAGATGGGGGATACAAAACAAGATTCTTCACAACATTTCCTTAAGTGATAGTCATGCTACATGTACGACAACCTATATAAGCATCTGTTGTTGCTAACCAAGGTTGACCCAATATCAAAGGATGTACATCTAGTCTACTTCTTGGGTTAATCACTAGAAATTCCACTTGATGTTTCGAGGAGTCGATAGAGACAATCACATCTTGTAAGGTTCCTTTAGGTCTAACTATTGATCTATCGACAAGTTCTAATAAGGTTGAGGTGGGTTCTATGTTGGAAATAATACAAAGAGGGGGGGGGTGAATCAGTACTATCAAATCAATATCTTTTTCATTTCCATACTCATATTCTTATACACTACTTCAGTTAAGGGAACTTGCGTCTACACGCAACTCTGTCTAATGCAACTAGCGTATATCTAGTAAACTAATGATTCAGTTAATCCATTAAATGTTGATCTTTAATTAGAGCATCAAAACTTCATTAACCATATGAATAGTAACCAGGTGCAGTAAAACATAATAGATCATCACACACAAGAAGCACACATGAACACTAATATTTAAGGTGGAAACCTAATGTGGGTGAAAACCACCTGTTGCAATTCGTCTCTATCTTCTTTTAATAAGAAACTTCCTTTTACAATATTTCTGTACTAGAGAATTCTTATACCAGTATGCAGGCTTCTTCCTGCAAAAGGCTACAACCTTCTCGCGTTCTCCAGCTTCTCCTGGAAGGGAGCTACAACCCCCTTAGCTCTTGTACTAGCTGATGCGTTTACTAGTACGTAGGCGCCGGCCTACTGAAGGCTCCAACCTTCACTCTTTTCCAGCTACTACTAGAATGGAGCTACTATCCCTTAGCTCTTGTATAGGCCAATCTGTTTACCAGTATGTAGGCGCTGACCTACAGAAGCCTACGATCTTCTTTCTTCCTCCAGGGACCTCGTTTCATAAATTTTCATATTGGATACTCCTGAGGCACAACACCATTATCTGAAGGCCACGTTTCATCCAATTTTCATACTGGACCCATCAATAACATTGAAGCATAAAATCGATCACCACTTGCATCATCAATCACTAGATCACCCAACATTGAATCACTGAAATCCTGTTAATAAAAACACAGTCACTAGAACACAGAGTAGATCACAGAACTCTGCAACAATATTCAGAGCCAACTGTATCATCAAAAATGATGCATCGGAGTGCATACGCTACTTGGAAGAGCCGAACCAGTGTGTGTATACAACTTTACCAAAGCGAACCAACATATATGTCATCAAATACTTTATAACTTAACTGCACTTCCCGACTTTAGACATACCTAGATCATTACATATACAAGGATAATATGTGTGTTAGCAACCAGATCTAGTCCATTAGATCACATAAAGATAAATCATTATGATCTTGATCCATTATTAGATCTCATTCATCAACATTGAAGCTAAACACAACCAACCAATCTGAATATGTTGAATACTGACACCAATAAACAGTCACTAGAACTCAGATTTTGCATCATCAACCTGAACCACCTGTAACTTCAAACATCATAGTTTATATGGTATACGCTATTCAGATGTATCTAACCTACGTATGTATGTGCTTTTATCAAAGTCAACCAGCGTATACTTCTATAAATATTCATTCATGATTTGTAGCTATTCCAAACTTGAGTTATACCTAGATCATAATATTTACAGAACATTACATGTGTCAGTATACAGATCTAGAATAAGCATGATAAAACAGTATAGAGATGATTCATTCCAAGCCATTAGATCACGATCTAGCCTTAGATATTGTTCTCCATCAACCGCTGAGCTTCCTCCTTAGCTCAGATCAAGTAAAGCATCATGAACCCATAACCTGCATACTGGATCTCATACTTCATCAGATATTCAAGACTTTTTGAGTGTCTTTGCCTAATGATCTTCTCCTCCTTTTATAGTCTTAGGCCTTGCTCAATACCATGGTCCAAAACCATATAGAATCAATACCTTGGACCGAATACCTGGGTTCAATACTTTGGACCGAATACCTGGGTTCAATAGTTTGGACCAAATACCATGGACCAAATACCGCGGACCAAAACTAAGTTTTCCAAACTATATGTGCTTTTCTGTGCATGAAAATGTGTCTAGACATATACACGCCTTTTGGTCTATGAACTTGCGTGTATACACAACATTGTCAATGGGAACTTTTGTATACCTCCTTTTTCGTTATTCTGAGAGCCTATGAGCCTGAACTGTGATCTGTCATCTTAATGAGTTTCCATTGTACATTATATCTAAACTGATTCCTTTGAGATGCCCTAAATCCCATGTATTCTGTCACATCTGATATCTCTTATGTAGACTCATCTAGTTATATATAAGTGAGTTGTTCTGCTACAAGTGGGTTGCCATCAAGTACAACACATGCATCATAATGCCAACAATTGCCCCTTTTGGACTTGATGGCAACAACCACACCACTCTCCCCCTTTGACTTCAAGGGCCAAAGGCAAACCAAGATATTCGCTTCCTTGATATACATTCCACTGTCCATACTCCCTCTGAGTACATGCTGAAATCTCTGCCTTACTGAAGTGTGTTGTTCATGCTCCCCCTGACTGTAAGCAAGGTCTGCAAAAAGATGTTCTACAAGAAGAACATGACTTTATACATCATAAATGACCTTCCTATCACCAAAGACTCATACATACATCCATCTCCCAACCAAGTGTAGATATACCAATATTGACTCATCCACCCAACCAAGTGGGGATACACCAAAAGCTTATACATGATAAAACAAGAACATTACATCATCCATCCCAGGCATAGTGGGGAAATAAGATAGGTCGTTACATGACCTTGATAATAAAAGAAATACATGACATAAAGACTAAATATCAAAGACAAGACTATGATAGTCATTAGCAGGTATCATCATCATTGTATGATCTACTCCATAGGCATCTATCAACAACATCCAGATTAGCAACCTTTATATGTCCATTAGTGTACAAGTCATCAACCTGTAATCAAGGTATGTCTGCATATAGATATTGACTCATCCTTTTGAACATTATCATAGCCTTCCATGAATGAATTCTACATATGAAAACAACATCATTCACATTATATCATATGTGAAAAACACCATAGTCATATCATCATCAAGATCTACATGATCTTATATACCATCCATGTATCATCACTTGGGAACATCCCTCATCTGCATCAATCAATCATATGTAAGCATCAACCTATCATCATATAGGTAAGAAATCATCATCATCATGTCTCCAACAATGAGACTTTGAATAATCATCCATGTATCTAGCATACTGTATATAGCACTATGTATTTTGAGCTCAAGACTTCTTGATATCATCAACAACGACTATCCTTATTCTATGTGAGCGCTAAGAACTATAGGAATCCTACATCATAGCTGTATTATATGATCCTTATCAAGATGTGTATTCAAGGTTTGTACTTCTCCTTATCCATATGAAGATCACCATGTAAGCAACATATATGCATCATCAGAGAATCAACCACAAATCTGATCTGAACACCAACTATGTAACCCCAAGAATCATATGAAATTTTGTCATGGATAACTCATAACCATATCATAACAAGATGTATCATTTAGCCATATAAGCATAATCACCAAGGAATTCTAACCATAATGCCAACAATGCATTATTCAAAGCATATGCTCCCCTTGAACCTGTGCCATCTTGTTTACTGTCAGATCTGATCACACATATATCAGAAAGAAGTATCAAGGCATCATCATCATCAAGTTAGGATCAAAAACACTTCTAAACATCTTAAATGTATCAAGACATTTCCACACATCATCAACAGATTGTAACCATTATCAAACAGAGAAAATAATGGACTCAATCATATCAGACCCTTTTTCTTGAGCCTGTCCCACTGCTTTTCCTCAAACTAACATATACGTGACTGTGCAGTGTCTAACTTGCGTATATACACGAATTTTCTTCATGAAACTTGCATATGAGATTTAGGACACTGAAGTTTTACACTTTCAGCTCCCTCTGAGTCTGTTATGTCTATAAATTGTGCTATGCCACATCTTTTTAACTGTACTTCCTTCTTCTTCCATATATTCAAGTGTGATGATGTTTTCTCCTTTTGGTATGGTGCCCGTACTTTGTTCCTGCATTCCTTTGCTACATGTCCTAGCTTGTTACATGCATAACATCTTACATGTTTCATATTCCTTTTGTAGCAATCAACAACTTTTTGACCAAACATATTGCAATAGAAACAATATCCCTTAAAGTACCTGGAACGTGATGATCTTTCTGTTTGACACTCTTGACCCATTCTACTTCTGCATCTGGCTGCAACATGTCCAGGATTATAACATTCAACATTATTCATCAGAGGGAATAATCGTCTATCACTTCCACAATTAGGAGAAAAATATTTTCTTTGAGGAATTTCTTTCCTTGGCTGTTGATGGGGTTGTCCTCTTATCTCCTCGTTGATCATTTTATAATTCTCATTAGAGTTCCTTGCCTCACCTTGTGAGCTAGATTCATCTTCAACAGATTCATAAAAACCAAGGCCAATTTTGATAGCAAGAGACCTTTGACTACTAAGAATATCATCTAAGATCTTAGTACTATCTTGAAATCGTAAGAGCTTATCCTTTTCTTCTAATTTATCTTTTAGAATATTTACCTCAACTTGATGTTGTTCTTCCTTTTCAAGATATTGTTTCTTCATGATTCCTTGAGATTTTCTTCCTTCTTCCAACTGATGCCTTAATTCAAAAACTTTGGTTTCTTGTTTATCAAGAGCTTGGAGTAGTTATTTGTTCTGCTTATTTGATTATTCAAGATCTTCTTTTAGTGAGAGGATCTTAGCTTCAAGACTTTCATAGTAACTAGATCTTTGTCTGAGTTTCTTGATTTTTGTGCTCCTTTCATTTACTTCATTTCTTAATGATGTCACTTCATCTTGTAGCTTTTGACATTGATCTTCCTTTTCCTTGAATAGCTTCCTTACTTTGTTTCCTTCCTCTAGTTGAGCCTTTGGTTTAGTAGCTTCTTCTCTGGAGGCACGTTCCCTTTTGTCCAATAGATCTTGTTGATCTTTAACTTTGTCCATAAGCCTTTTAAATTTTGTCTCTATTTGATATCTTTCATCCTCACCCACAAGATCAAGTTGAACTGTTTCGCTATCACTTTCATCATCTTCAAGTGGATGGAGAAATGTATCACTAGAGGATAAAAAGCTCATACCTGATAGTTCTTTTGCTTGTTCATCTTCATTCTGAGGTGATTCTGAATTTGAAGTATTGCTTCCACATATTCCCCAATCGATTCTTCCACTGTCATAGTTCTTCTGAAATGTCTTCTTCTTCTTAGGTGCTTTCTTCTTAAGCTTCTTTCCCATTGTTCTACGGATCTCCTTCAAGCGATCAAGTTTTTACCAAAGGAACTGCTCTGATACCAATTATTGGAAATAATACTAAGAGGCGGGGGGGGGGGGGGGTGAATCAGTATTATAAAATCAATATCTTTTTCATTTCCATACTCAGATTATTATACGCTACTTTAGTTAAGGGAACCTGCATGTACATGCACCTGTGTCTAATGAAACTAGTGTATATCCAATAAACTTATGATTCAATTAATCCATTAAATGTTGATCTTTAATTAGAGCATCAAAACTTCATTAACCATATGAACAGTAACTAGGTGCAGTGAAATAGAACATATCATCACACACAAGAAGCACACATGAACACCAAGATGTAAGGTGGAAATCCAATGTGGGTGAAAACCACCTGCTCCAATTTGTCTCTATCTTCTTTTAATGAGAAACTTATTTTTACAATATTTCTGTATTGGAGCAGTCTTATACCAGTATGTAGGCTTCTACCAGTAGAAGGCTACAACCTTCTCTCTTTCTCCAGCTTCTCCTCGAAGGGAGCTACAACCCCCTTAGCTCTTGTACTAGCTGATGCGTTTACTAGTACGTCGGCGCCGACCTACTGAAGGCTCCAACCTTCACTCTTTTCCAGCTACTAGTGGAAGGGAGCTTCTATCCCTTAGCTCTCGTATTGGCCAATCTGTTTACCAGTATGTAGGCACCGGCCTACAGAAGGCTATGATCTTCTTTCTTCCTCCAGGGACCTTGTTTCATAAATTTTCATACTAAATACTCCTGAGGCACAACACCATAATCTGAAGGCCATGTTTCATCCAATTTTCATACTGGACCCATCAATAACATTGAAGCACAAAATCAATCACCACTTGCATCATCAATCACTAGATCACCCAACACTGAATCACTGAAACCCTGTTAATACAAACACAATCACCATAACACAGAGCAGATCACAAAACTCTGCAACAATATTTAGAGCCAACTATATCATCAAAAATCATGCATCAGAGTGCATACGCTACTTGGAAGAGCCGAACCAGCGTGTATACGCAACTTCACCAAAGCGAACCAACATATATGTCATCAAATACTTTATAACTTAGCTGCACTTCCTGACTTCAGACGTACCAAGATCATTACATATACAAGGATAATACGTGTGTTAGCAACTAGATCTAGTCCATCAGATCACATAAAGATAAATCATTATGATCCTGATCCATTATTAGATCTCATTCATCAACATTGAAGCTAAACACAATCAACGATTCTGAATATGCAGAATACTGACACCGGTAAACAGTAACCAGAACTCAGACTTTGTATCATTAACCAGAACCACCTGTAACTTCAAACATCATATTTTATATGGTATACACTATTCAGATGTATCTAACCTGCGTATTTACACGCTTTTATCAAAGTCAACCAGCGTATACTTCTGTAAATATTCATTCATGATTTGCAGCTATTCCGAACTTGAGTTATACCCAGATCATAATATTTACAAAACATTACATGCGTTAGTATACAAATCTAGAATAATCATGATCAAACTATATAGAGATGATTCATTCCAAGCCTTTAGATCTCGATCTATCCTTAGATCTTCTTCTCCATCAACTGTTGAGATTCCTCCTTAGATCAGATCAAGCAAATCACCATGAACCCATAACCTGCATACTGGATCTCATACTTCATCAAATATTCAAGACTTTTTGAGTGTCTTCGCCTAATGATCTTCTCCTCCTTTTATAGTCTTAGGCCTTGCTCAATACCATGGTCCAAAACCATATAGAATCAATACCTTGGACCTAATACCTGGGGTCAATACTTTGGACCAAATACCATGGACCAATGCGAAAATACCATGGACCAAATACCATGGACCAAAACCAAGTTTTCCAAACTGTACGCGTTTTTCTGTGCATGAAATTGCGTGTATACGCATACGCACCTTTTGTTCTATGAACTTGCATGTATACACGACATTGTCAACGGGAACCTGCGTATATCTCCTTTTGTGTTATTCTAAGAGCCTGTGAGCCTGAACTGAAGTGCGTGTATATGCATACGTGCCTTTTGGTCTGTGAACTTGCGTGTCTATGCAGCATTGTCAACAGGAACTTGCATATACCAACTTTTTCATTATTCTGAGAGCCCGTGAGCCTGAACTGTGATCTGTCATCTTAATGAGTTGCCATTGTACATTACATCTGAACTGATTCCTTTGAGTTGCCTTGCATCCCATGTATTCTGTCACATCTAATATCTCTTTTGTAGATTCATCTAGTTATATATAAGTGAGTTGTTCTGCTAGAAGTGGGTTGCCATCAAGTACAACACATGCATCATAATGCCAACATTCTAATGCTGCAATGCCCAGAACTTTGTAGGTTTCAACAGTCATAATATTAATGGCTACCCCAAGATATACTAATGTGTTTGGAAAGTTGCAGCTTTGAATATGAACTATTGCTACAGGATTTCCTTGCTCTTCATAGTTAATTGGTGCTTGTTTACCCAAAAGCAGATTGGATAAAGTTGCTATGCATGGATTGTTGGTGTATTTTTTAGTTTCCTCCCAAGCTTCTTCCCACATAATTCCTTAATTGTCTTTTCATGAATCGGGATGTCATGTATGGCCTAGAGGAGCGAAATATTTATACATAAAATTTTCAATTCCCCTAAGATAACAAAATCAAGATAGATAGCAGGTTTAGCTATCGAAAGTCTCTCAGGGAATGGGGGAGAATAAATTATAATTTTATCAGGGTTTTGCTTCTCGACTGTGGTAATCACAGTTGAAGGATTTAATGCGGGTTTGTTTTTCATTTTTAGTCTCTTTATTTTATTCTGTAGCAATAATGCACCATGACCTTAGCCATAGATCATTTCATTCGACTGTTTCTGTGTCATTATCTGAATTCTCAAGAATTTGTACATATTGAATTGGTCTATTATTAGGATTCAAATTTGGTTGAGCTGGAAATTGGGGGTGTACTAAAGGGTGAGGGTTTTGAAATGGACCTAGCAATGTGGGTTGAGGTTGAGGGCCCGTTCCCATGGGTAGATTGGTCATCCCCATAGGGCACTGCCAGTTTTGAGACCAATGCGGGTTCTGCGAGGTGGAAGCAACTCACTGTGAAGGGTAAGGATTACTAGTTGAATTTTGCTAGAAGGGGGCAAAGCATTGTGCATTTGGCCAAGGTGACATGGAATATGGCTGGGATTCCCAGACAGAGAAGGGTGTTTGACCTTTCCACATTGTTCCAAGATTCTGCATTGGATTATATTGCGTAGGAAAGAACAAAGAAGGTTCCTATGGCATACTTGAGGGTCGTCCTTGCCCTTGTCGACCTTGAGCCATTTAGTATGTCAGCTCTATTCCTTCCTCAACTTCTTTGAACACTACTTTTACTTTGGGAAATGATGTACATTGATCTATTGCATGGTCCTTGGTGTATATAGAGCACGCCTAAATCATGTCCAAAGGACATTCTCTTTAATTGTGCTTCTTTCAGCAACATGGATAGACTATGGCTAGCGTTTCTTATGCCTTAGCTTATCTTTGCCTGGTTTGTAAGATGTCTGACTATGTAGTCAACATGCCCAAGTTATTTGTCTTGAAATCTTCCAAGAGGTTTCTGATATCTGTCCTTGTCACGCCTCCACTGGGAGTTCTGCTACCTGTAGTCATTGAATCTTTCCCTCCTAATTTAATGCGTGTACTGCCCCACGAACACCTGATACACAATCAGAAAATTTCGTCATATTCCTGTTGATAAATTTCACCTTTCCCCATTATATTTAAATTTTCTACCCATTCTTCTCTCATTCCTTTTATGAAAATGGTTTTCAAGACTGCTTTTGGTAACGTGACATGGGGGGTCTCTGCAAACTATACTAAAATTGTTCAACATATTCTTCTAAAGTTTCATTCTCCTTCACAGACATTTTTAAGATCTCATCCTTTCGATCCCGAGTCCTACAGTAGTCTTGGTACTTAGTGAGAAAAGCGTTCTTCATTTCATCCTAGGAGTTAATGGTACTTCCACCTAAACCCATAAACCATTGCAGAGTTGCTCCCTTTAAGGTAGAGGGGAAGAACTTCAATTTCTAAGCATCAATGGTGTTGTCATATCCTCTACACAAGGACATAAAACTCAAATAGAAAAGAATCCAAATCTTCTGAGGTCATCCCGTGAAAGGTTTGGATATTTTGTAAAGGAATGGCCTTCACTGGGGAATTGGCTATTGGGTCGACGATAGGGTATTCCAACGTTGAGGTCTGACCTTGAGGTGGTTGATTTTCCATTTAATCAAAGATGTTCCAATAATCTTCAGGGATTTCTTGGTTAGGGTGTGTTATCTAGACAGATGGAGTATTCAATATTCGAAAGGGATTTACTTCACTACTTAGATATGGGATATTAGGTACTTCTTTTTCATCTAGGATCATAGGAGATCCTAATTCGAATGGTTGTGGGTCTGCTTTAGCAGCTCCATTAGTTTCTCCCTCTCCTTCTTTCAAATTACATGACTTTGCCCTTTGTGAAGGACTAGAGTGTAGATTATTTGTATTTTGAAAACTATACTCAGATCCTTCATTTTTTCTATGGATCTTGGTGTAAGCTGTAGTTGGTGATTCTACTACTTGAGAGACCAAATTAGATCACTTTCCAGTTAATGTCTGGGGTCCTACTGACGCTTGAGATTTAGCTCTCCAAATGATTTTGTCTATAAAGGTCGGTCTCCCAAGGGTCATCAATCCCTAGGCTTTTGTGGTTTTTGGTACTGATTTATGATCTATTGGTGTCTTTCTTCTCCTATTCATTCATAACTACACAAGCTCTGCATATCCACTGAGAGCGGGCACTAGGAACAAGTTTTTTTCTTGTTGTGTATGTAGGTTCTTACCTCCCGTTTTCAATACCCAACTTTCCTCAGAGATACAATTTAACTATTATCTTGACAACCTCCCCAACAACGACACCAAAATGTTGGTGTAGTAAGATGACTTTATAAATCAATCTTAATCCTACATTAATATGTCAACCTGGGATTCGTCTTTCTATTTCAAGGTTGATATTGTTGTCTCCGCGATAACATATAGAGATTGGGATGTGGGTAATTAATCCTAAATCCTAACTAATCATTGCAGAAATAAACAATTGCTTAATAGTTCATTGACTCTGGAAATTTAAATGCAAAACATAAATTATTCTATGGTTAGAAATTGGAAAGACAAATCAATTACAAACTTTTTTCAAAAAACTATCTCAATCTAATATTCTAAATTCCAAAAGGAAATAAAATTGAATAATTGAATCCACACATATTAAATGGACTGCTCAAATCATGCTAATCACAAGGAGCATCCAAAGTTAGAAGTAATTGCAGAAAGCATATGAGAAGAGAAAACAACAATCAAATACAAGACTTACTTCACTGTGAATTATGAAAACGACATTAACTAAGATGTAAAACTTAATCTATCTCAACCTATAGAAGGAAAATCAATGTAAATCTTGACAGTAAAGAGTAAATAACATAATACAAATGAGCAATAGATCTTCCAACGACCGAGCCCAAAGACTCTAGAAGGAAAGTGCTATAGAAAATCAATACATGGATTTAATGTGGAACTCCAAGTTCTTCATTAACTGTCAAAAATAAATTACAAAATCACTACAACCTTTAAGGTTGAATCTACATTCACAACCTTGGTGGATATTAACA
Organism: Pinus taeda; assembly: GCA_000404065.3. NCBI lineage: Eukaryota > Viridiplantae > Streptophyta > Pinopsida > Pinales > Pinaceae > Pinus > Pinus taeda. The sequence continues at coordinate 41,057 of APFE031555226.1, forward strand.
ATGATTACCAAACTTACAGTTCTTTTTCATCTACTAGCGTTATATATTCTCTATGAAATGCTAGAAAAACGGAGCTTATCCTGAGGATTAGTTGAATAATCGGGTTTTCCATGTCAATTTTGTGTTTTTCCTCCTACCTTTAGCTTCGCCCATGCATTTTAAACAATGATGTCTTCCTTTGTTGGTGCTGTTTTCTTATCCAAAGGAACGACAATTGTCCAATCTAGTCATCCTGCACATAAACAAGCGAAAACATAGGCTTTTAATGCTAAACGTATGTATCTTGTTCAACACTACTCTTTATTGGTTTTTTACAGTCTTTTATTCGAGAAAATGTCCAAGATGAGAGAAAATTCATGAAAACCATCTGATTAATCAAGTAAATGAGGAAGAAAAACGTACCTTTTCCATGACCTAACACTTATTTGGACAAGTTTGTGATTATATTCATTGGTGATATATTGATATATTTTAAGAATGAGGTAGACCATGCAAAACACTTAGCAGCAGTGTTGAAATTGCTAAGAGAGTGTCAATTGTATGCCAAGATTAGTAAGAGATTTTTTTAAGAAAGAGGTACATTAATTGGGACATGTTGTTTCCAAGAAAAGCATAGCAGTGGACCCAGAAATTATCAGAGCTAACATGGAGTGGGCAACTTCTAGGAATGTTGATGAGGTCAAATCATTCATGGGGTTAGCAAGATAGTATAGGAGGTTCATTAAGAAATTCTCACATATTTCATATCCTATTACATCATTGTAGAGGATATGAAAGAGATTTGAGTGGACAAAGGAATGTGCAACTAGTTTTGAGTGGTTGAAGTGGTTGTTGACAAATGCTTCAATTCTATAGATTGCAGATCTAGAGAAAGAATTTGTGGTGTGTACATATGCTTGTAAGAGAGGACTTGGTGGAGTCCTAATGCAGGAGGGACATTTAATGTGCTATGAATCAAATAAACTGAATGAGCACGAGAAGAACTATGTGACACATGATCTTGAGTTGGAAAATATCATTCACGCTTTGAACATGTGGAGGCATTATCTTCTTGGTAGGAGGCTTATTTTGATGAGTGACCATACTGGAATGAGATATCTACTTGACCAACCTAATCTAAATGCCAGGCAAGCTAGATGGTTGGATACCCTTAGTGAGTTTAACTCTGAGATTAGATACATTAAAGGAAAGGAGAACATGGTTGTAGATGTTCTCAGTAGGAGAGTGCAGGTGAACCATGTTGTAGTTGTGATATATTATGGGGCATATTTACATGATTAGATCTTACAGGTAGGACAATAAGATGACATGTATCAATTGCGTAAGCACAAGTTACAACAATAGGGTACAAGTGCTTAGGATGTGGATTATCATCTCACAACAAATGGTTTGGTGGTATTTAGGGACAAGATCTATGTGTCAAAAAATAGTGAACGCAAAAAGCTTATAATGAGGAAGTTTCATGTCACGCCATACTTAGGTCACTTGAGATATCAAAAGATGTTAACAGTTGTGAATAAGTTCTACTGTTGGCTGAATCTAAAGAAGGAAGTAGCATAGTTTGTGGCTAGATGTTTAGAGTGTCATCATGTGACATCTGATTGTAAGCACCCATCTAATTTGTTACAACATGTTCTTATTCTTGAGGGGAAATGGGAGCTCATTTCCATGACTTTCATTATAGGTTTGTTGAGGACCTTGAAGAAGTGTGATTCCATAATGGTTGTAGTTGATACGTTGAGCAAGGTAGCTCACTTCATTCTAGTGAAGACTACTAATTCATCCATTGAGGTAAGTCAGATCCTCATCAGAGAGATAGTGAGATTGCATGGAATTCCTAAGAAGATCATATCAGATAAAGATGCCAAGTTTACCTCCAGGTTTTTGAAGGAACTATTTGCAAGTTTGGGTATAGATTTGGCCTTAAGTACAACTTATCATCCATATAAACATGGACATACAGAGAGGGTCAACAGGATTTTGGATGACATATTGAGAATGTATGTTATGCATCAGCAACGAAGGTGGGAAGAGTATCTTCCACTAGTGGATTTTGCATATAATAATGGTTATTAGGAATATTCGAAGATGAATACATTTGAGGCACTTTATGGGTGGAGTTGTATTAATCCTACTAGTTGGAGTGATCCAACGAATAGGGTATTGATTGGACCAGACATGTTGAAAGATATGGAACAAGAAATGTAGGTAATCAAGAAGAATATAAAGGAAGCACGGGATAGGTAGAAGAGCTATGCAAATCAGCACATGTTGTTTAAGGGGTTTCAAGTTGGAGAATAGGTGTACTTGTGCATCAACCCCAAGAAGAGATCCTTGAGGATTAGATCATGTGCAAAGATGGCACATCGGTATTGTGGGCCTTTCAAGATTCTTGAGAGGATTGGGCCAGTAGCCTACAGACTTGCACAAGCTTTGACAGTGAATCTCCATGATGTTTTTCATGTTTCATTACTTAAAAGATATGTGAAAGATGTTGATCATGTTATTGATTGGTATGTATTGTAGGTGGAGCCAAAAGGAGAATTTCAGATGGAACCTCATTGCATATTGCAACTGAAACTACTCATGCTCCAGAACCTTAGTGCATATTGCAGCGGAAACAACTCAAGCTCCAGAACCTTAGTGCATATTGTAATGGAAATAACTCATGCTTAATAACCAAGAAATCAAGCAAGTAAAAGTGTAGTGGAAGGACTTTGGGTTCGATGAAGCTACATGGGAGATGGATGATCAGATGCGGGCTATGTATCCTGCATTATTTGTCGGTGGAGGCAAATTCGTTTTTGGTATATGTACATATTTATGTATGGATTTTATTATAAATAATGTAATGAGTTGTGTTATAAAGCTCCAATAAGCGGTATGATTGTCATGTTTTCATGTTTTTCATAATGGTTTTGCTTTTGAGCAAGTTGTTCATTGTAAAGACTTCAACGAGTTGAGTTATAAATCTCCATGGGAAGTATCTTTTGGCTTTCAGTGGCTTTTCTAATTGTAGGTGTCATATAACACTAAGGACATTTTTCCCCTAATGGGTAGGGGTATGTAAAAACCATGGGATAAAAGTTCATGTAATAAAGTTAATAAAAGAAAAATAAGAACAAGGTCATAGGACACGTATTCTAAGATAAATGTCGGGAAAAACATCCTAGTTTACATCACTTATTGTTTATTATGGCTAAGGAAATTGGAAAAGGCATTAGAAAAGTCAAAAAGGTATTATCAACATTTTATTTATGAAAATAAATGAAAATAGGAGAAAAGGGAGATGAAAGGTCAAAGGTTGCATGTGAAAAGGAAATTGAAGTAAATAGAGGAAAAATGAAGAAATTAGAGGCATCAAAAATAAAAAGCCATCAAAGCATCGGTTTGGGTCCTTTTTCTAGTTTTGTTTTGGAATTTAGCTTTAGAGAGAAGAAGAGAGCCAAGAGGAGAAAGTAAGTAAGCAAGCAAAAGAAAGCAAGGTTCAAGCAAGGAAGAGTTAGATCAAGTGCCTTAAGTGGGAATACTTGTAGGTAACAAGTTGCATGCATGATTTCCTAGCTAGTTTTGGCATGCATGATATATGCATGTGTGTATAAGGTTCATTTGTTGTCAATGGCATGAGATTTTCCTAGTTTAAAAATGGTTTCAGCTTTGCCTTCCCAATTCCTAGATAGCCATGGTGTGATAAGATTCAGTCTTAGTTGAGCTTCAGATTGTTGGAAGGTTTTGGATCTGGGTGAGGTGGTCTCAAGTAAATCCCAAGGGTTGGGGGTGGAGATGGCTTTCTCCGGGAAGCCCTCAATAGTTGGGTGGAGATAGGAAAATTCCTCAAGGGATGGTGAACGAATTATGAGGCATCCAATTAGCTTGGTTTGGTTTTGTGAAACCGACACCGATTTAGGTGATATCATGGTAGTTTGACAATGGAGGTGGCTTAATCTATGTATTCCCTTGGTTGTTTATGGATTGTTTTATCCCATGAGATACCACATTCATGCTTGGAATATGGCATGGGGGTGATTGGTTGAAAGAAAGATTTGATTCAACCCAATCTATGGTTGGGTGGTACGTGGAAGTCCCTGGCTTGGTTAGATTTTGCATACGTTAATAGTGTTATTTTTCTCTTGTATTTTATGAGAAAATGTGCTTGTTATGATTTGGCATTGATGGTTATTTTATCATTTTTATTAATCTGGTTATATGCTGGCTATAAGCATGGTTTTATGACAATTTCTAGGTATGGCTCTTAACATGAATTGATTAGTAAATGAATGGTTATTGAATGCATGCCCTAATAGATGCTATTGCAACTATTGCGAGATGGAATTGGACCTTGATGATTCTCAGTTTCAGATCTCTATGTTTTGATACACATTCATGAAATGTAGATTTGATGTTTATTATGCGTTTGACGAAATGAATGTCATGGCTTGGCCTAGTTAGGTCAATTTCTTGTCTAAGTTTTGTGTTAATTTCTTTTTCCTAGTGTCACTCATCATTGTGGAAAGTTCTATAAATTTTTGGGTAGAGGTATGGATCCTAGCTCGGAGAAAGTGTCTCAGATTTCGGGGTCACATGCACAAAACTAGGAAATCTAGATTGCAGTCACTAGGAGGCTGAGTTATCCATGCGATTGGAGGCATTAGATTTTTTTATTTTTTTGCAAGTGATTGGGATTCCAGATCACTACAAAAGCAAGTTTTCTTAGGGTTTGGGCGCCTGGAATGGTTGTTTAGCTCTTGTGAGTCCTATAACTCCTAGCGAAGGTCAGTAAAGTTTTGGTTGGTCAATTACACTTCCTTAACTATACTTAGGAGGTTGAGTCATGTCATAATAGCCCTTATCTCATATTCACCCTAGTTGTATGGTAAGAGTGGGTAAATGTGGGAGGTGGCATTACATCTTCTACCATCATCATTGGCTTCACGTCAACTTCACACCCTTAAGCAGAAGATTGAGGGTTCCAACACTCAAATTTCATGATTCAAATTCAAATCCTCCTCAAATATCTGCCTTCTGACAATGTACCTAAAAGAAAGGACCCGAAATGAAACCCTAATCACCCCTTCTGCCAAAATTCATTACCATAATATAAATGCACACCCTAATATCCAACATACACAAAAGAACAAAATTAACAATAGCTTTGCCCCATTATAAAACCACTAAATCCCACAAATAAAAGACACCAAAGGCATCCCATCCAAACTGCCACCCTCAACATAATAGACAAATATAGCAATCAAGAAATAAACAAGCTAGACAATGGTCGCTCTGAAAAATAAATAGGAAAGGGTTTCGTAGAAAAAACAGATGCTAAATGCATAGCCACTTTACAATGCAAGAGGCCAAGTTTCTCAACTCGGATGGTAGCCCTGGCCCTCAGAGTTTCAGGTGGAATTGATTTAAAAGTGATTTTTTAGTTTATGAAGATTCAAATGATATGTAACTGTATAATGCATTGACAACTTGACTTTTTCAAGCCCTCTGTGGTTGCTTGAATTTTTTATGTGGATCTCTGATGACATTGCTAGCTTTGGGTCCCTTGTCCCTCTTTAGAGTTGGTATTCTTCGAAAAATTGTGGAGGAAATTGTCAGATCCATCCAAGAAAGTCTTTCCTGGACTTCCGTTCACATATTATTATAAATCAATAATAGATTTCAACGAATGTTGTTTTCTTCAGTGCTCCTCCAAACAGTAACCTGCCATGGCACAATATAGTAAAATCATTCCTATTGTGATCTCAACGCACCACTGCTCCTAATAAAAGTGTAGAGAAAAATCATTGCAGTCCTAAATTATAATCATTTAAAAATATCGAAGGTAAAGAATTTGGAAGGGTATGTTTGAAACAACGAAAAAAAAAGAGTTAGAAACGTCTCAGGTTCGACTCTGGTGCAACTTACACATAATATGTTCAAATATTTCTAAACTATATGTGTACCAAATTTTAGCAGATGAAAAATTTTGTTTGATAGTACACATGCACATATTACAGATTACAAGGTTTTAGAGAATATGATTATAATCAAAGTCTAAAAATTGAAATGAAAACTTAAACTACACTGCAACACAAAGGATTTCCATAAATTTCCATTCTTAACCATCTTTGAAGTAAGAAATAAAGTAGCAAGGATGTATGTAACAAATCCCGTAGAAAAAATTAACAAAATAAGATTAAATGGCCATAGATTACAACATCTACTGCTAAAATTTGAAATACCTTACAATCGAAGAACTTAATGCATTTGGTCAAGGAATTAACACCATGAAAATGGATATACTAAAAATGTGCAAAATAATTGAACATTCCCAACATTTTTAAATCAAAAGATCCAAAAAAATTCCTCGTCCACAGCAACAAACAGAAGAAACCTATAGTTATTGTATTTTCCTGATCTCTCTTAAGATCATTCAAAATCGTGAAATTTATGATTGACGGGAAGGTAGGAGATGATTATAGACCTCATTCCCAAAGCAGAGGGGATGCACACACAATGAAAATTTTGCAGTGTCAAGAATGTACCCCATTGGACTTATAGGAGATGTTAGTTGGCAATCCACCGCCTCATATTAACCGTAAAATCCTTTGGCCACTATTTATAGTGAATTGGAAGGTGAACAAGAAAAAACGTGGAAACAAATGATTAGAAGATAGAGTTACTTCATATCAAAAACCATCAATATATTAATTTCTTTGTACCTTAACCTATCCTATCAAGCATGGCATACGTCGATTTTGAGGTTTTGCAGGAAAAATGAAAGGTGTTGACGTCTCACATTGGGCTCTGGAGTACTAGTGGTGGCGGCATGCAGGCTTTAGCAACTTGGTAACATAAAAACTCAAATGTTAACATTAGAAACCCACAAAATATTTATGTACGCGCCTCAAATTAATACACAAACCTGAAAATTATATGTCACTAGTAGTAACAAATAATGTAAAAATTGGCAAATACACTTCAAATTTGCATAGATGGCTTTTCATCCAATTACCATACAATTTCTCATCCCATATTTGATGGTTTTCATGTGCAATAGTTTCACTGGTGATGGCAAAAAGCACGAAAATATTTGAAAGAGGAAACTTAGAACCATCGATTTGAACCATTTAACTCAGAGAATGGTACCGTCTTGGCTAGTGGGACAAGGATGGACAAATCAATTTACGCGGAGATTCATGTGTTTTACCAGAATATGATGACCAAATATGTCATACTTATCATATCAAACGAAACTAGAGGTTGAACTTAGCGTTTGATATTTGTATTTAAACAACTTTTATTTTAAATCTAATTTTTATTATGTCGTTGCACGATCATTTCTTTTCTATTAATCTAACCCATACACACAAATTTTTAACTTCTTACATAATTCAAAATACTTATATATAATTTTTCTTAAGCACGTCACCGCAAGCCCACTCTATTACTTAATGCATGTCACCATTTTTTCCCTTCCTCCGTGTCCTTGGGTCTATTGTGGCATAAATGTGATGGTAAGTCGCATTAACACAGGAATAAATGTGACTGACTGATTTGAAATGGAGCAGATTAGGAATGTTGTGCTAATTCCCCATTCAGAATAAAGCCCAAGATGCTTATCATTTTCTTTTTCAAGTGCTTAAAGATTCAAAAACTTTTTCAATTAACATATTCTCATAAGAATTTCTTATGTAAATGTTATAAACAATTTAACAGAAAAAATATGTTGAACAACAGCAATATAACAACAATGAACATTAATAGACAACACATGATAAGCACATGATAAAGGATTTCACCCCTCCTGGGCTACGTCTCCTTGATCCAGCTTTCAATTGCTTGAGCCTCTCTATTATACTCAAACTACATCAAAAGTGTGATTTACAATGCTCAGATGCCTCTGAAACTTGTCTCAATGAGTTAAACATACCAAAAACTACTAGAATTGATTATTTTTGCATCAATTCTGGATAAGAATTGAAGGACTTATGACTTCTCCCAGTTTTCCCCCTATTCATTCCACAAAATATTAAAACCTGGTAGAAGACTACAAATTAGCCCCAAAATCCACTAATTGGGCAAGAATTTCACCGCACTGTAGGCCATATCCTATCGGCCTTATTGCAAATTGCAATCGGCAATGTTTGGTGGTGATAAATTGTGGGACTCTACCGTCTTATGCGATTGTGGTTTACTGCATTGCAATTGAGGCTGATATCACATCGCAACCCAACCCTTTATGGGGCCAAGTATTTTTGCCTCTTCGATTGCGATATGCGATCGCATCACATCGCAACTCCCAACCTTGCCAGTAATGGAATCAATATCTGTTCACTGATCTTTTCGTGCAATTGAGATATACAATATTGCAAATCACAATTGGCTCTTCCTGAGGGCATACTTTTAACCCGAACTACTTACCGCTGCAATATGCAATTTGCGAGGGCCAATGGCGGCTTACAACTTGGCACCTCCTTATTCGCTGAGGACCTTGCCACATCATCCTAAACCTACCATGCAGGTAAGTCAAATTTGAACTTTGACTTGTTCTAACTTTTGCATGCGAACTCGGTTTTGAGTGTTGTCCACACCATTGGATTTTGCATGACGAGCTCTTAAATTTGAAGTTGAGTTTGAGAAGATTCTAATACTTTGATTTTTGAGTATAATTCTGAGCACCTGATCACTACTTCCCACTGGAAACCTTTTGGATTCCAAAAGGATCACTTTCAGTTATTGAACAGATGAGGGTACTGTTCCCTCACTTTGACCACTTCAATCCATTTGGCCTTTGATGGATGTGTACCTTTGAGACCCACCTAAAGATAATAAATACTTCCCCTTTTAGTTTTCCTTGTCCTTATGTAAAGTATAGTGTCTTGCTGAAGCACATCAAGGTATTATTGAGAAAAGTATTCAATAGATGGAATTTGAACATTCTGTCCTTGGTTTTCAATGAAAGGACGTTCATACAATCTCAATTTTTCAACATTAACAACAAAATAGATTTGCATATATGAAGGCAAATCAAACTTGAAAGCATTATTACCAATCTTTTCCAGAATTTTAAATGGACCATAATGAATTTCTTTCAGCTTTTTACCTTCATCTTGAAGCCTTTCATTGCTAATGTATAACCAAACTTCATCACCTACTTGAAACTGATGATCCACACAATGCTGAACATGCCTTGCCTTATACATGCCTTGACTCTTTTCTAGTTGTTCTTGAACTATTTGATAAATCAATTGAATTTTCTTAATCAATTTATTTGCCCTGTCTATGTCACTATGTCCATCTACAACTACATATTTCTCAAAGATGAAATCTAAAGGCGTTTTAAGCAAATAACCAAGACATGCCTCAAAAGACAAAGTTAGAGTAGAAGAGTGTTTTGCTCGGTTGTAGCATGCTGAATATAATGCAACTATTCATCCCATAACTTGGGGTGTTTGATGCAATATCCTTTTATAAAATGAATTATTGTCCTGTTTACCACTCAATTTGACCATATATTTGTGGATGGAAGGATGTACTTTTCTTCAACTTGGTGTTCATCAAGTTCCATAAAATTGCACAAAAATTCCCAACAAATCGAGAATCACCATCACTTACAATAGAAGTAGGCAATCCAAAATGAATCCATACATTTTGAAAGAAAAGTTGAGTTGTTTGTTCAGTTGTAATTTTCTTTTTACAAAGCATTAACATGCACATCTTGTTGAACCTATCCACAACTACATACAAATAATCATGATCTTTCCTTAACAAAGGAAGACCTCCTATAAAATCCATAGAAACACTTTCCCATGGTCTTGAAGGCACTTTAACTGGTGTGTATAATCATAATTTCCTATTACTAGGCTTACTGAATGCACACAATGAACAACTTATAAAACATGACACACTTTCAAGAATACGACGCCAATAAAAATACGTTTGAAGATTTTCCATTGTTTTACTTACACTGAAATGTCCAGCAATAAGAGAAGTGTGTGCTTCCCTTGTGACATTTACTCTCTCTCCCTGCGGAACACAAAGTTTTCCCAAATGATATAACAGATTATCATGTACATGGTAGTCTAATTCCTCAACTTGGTGGCCTTGACTCAAGTTTAAATACACCTCTTGACAGTGACCATTTTGTGCATATTGTTCAACATAAATTTCATGCAAAACATAATTATTCTTGAGTGAAATTGCTACATTTACAACTAGTCTAGAAAGCATATCAACAACTCTGTTATAAATGCCTTTCTTGTACCTGATTACCAAGTGGAATTGCTGTAAAATCCCTAGCCAATGAAATTTCCTTGACTGCTACAATTTGGTTTGAGATTGTAGATATTGCAAAGGCTGATGATCGGTGTGAATAATGGTTTATTTTCCCATCAAATAATGCTTCCATTTCTTCACACTTTGTACCAATGAATAAAGCTCTTTATCATATGTAGGATAATTAATAACAACACCATTAAAAGTTTCAGAATGAAATGAAATGGGCTTACCATGCTGTAAAAGAAATTAACCCATGGTGTAGCCACTTGCATCTATCTATATTTCAAATGGTTGTTTCAAATCCGGCAATGCCAAAACTGGGGATGAACTAATCTTTTGTTTCAAAGCATCAAATACTTTTCATTTTTTGCCTCTCCACTGGAAGACAACTTTCATGGTGATCAATGCATGTAGTGGAGATGCTATGGAGGAAAAAATGGCAATAAAATTCCTCGAGTACTATGCTACTCCTATAAAACTCCTTACTTCTGTGACTAATTTGGGTATTGGCCAATTCACAACGACTGAAACTTTAGAGGGATCAATCTTCAGCTCACCTCCTCCAACTATTCGCTCCAAATACACTAAGGAAGTTTTCCTGAATTCACATTTAGACATCTTTAGAAATAACTGTCATTTTCTTACGATATCTAACACTTTCCTAACATGCTTGACATGCTCTTCTCGTGATTTTATGAATATCAAAATATCATCTAAATAGACAATTACAAATTCATTAAGAAATGATATTAAAACATCATTCATAACTCTCACGAATGTAGCTGGAGCACTGCAAAGACTGAAAGGCATAACCAACCACTCAAAAAATCCCTATTTTGTTTTAAAAGCAGTCTTCCCTATGTCCTAAGTTATTATTACTTGATGATATCCACTTCTCAAGTCTAATTTAGTAAAATAATTTGCATTTTTCAACTAATCTAGCAAATAATCTATTATAGGCAGTTGGTATCGATTCTTATTTTGATCTTATTTAAAGCTCGATAATCTACACACATGTGACAGGTTCCATCTTTCTTAGGTACCAATACAATTGGTGAACCACATGGTGAAGTAGAAGGATGAACTACTCCTTTATCTAACAATTCCTGAACTTTTTTTTTAATTTCTAAACTTTCCAGAATTGACATTCGATACATACCAATGTTTGGGACTGGATAGTCCTATTGTAGCTAAATTTCATGTTGAATTCCTTTTTTTGGTGGCAGTCCCTTTGGTTCTTGAAACATGTCCCCATATTGATTGACCACACCAATCAATTCAGCTTTCAGCTTTACATCACATCTTGCAAAGGATTTGAGCTTGGTGTCATTTTTTTGCTTGATCATGAGGAGCACAAGACTCTTGCTCGAATTAACTAGTTGCTTCATTCCACCTACACTTGCCAAAGATATATTAAGTTTCCTGCAATGGGCTCTCACAATTTACTCCACTTTGTTTTTGAACAAATGATATTTGTTTTCAAATCTATGGAAAACAGCCTTCTTGACATACAAATACGGACTTCCCAATACAATTCCTGAAATATCCAATGTCATAATGCCTAATTCAACTTCATAAATGAAATTAGCGGTGATTGCAAACCTAAAAATACATTTCTGTGTGACATATAAATAAGCATCCTCGGTTATCCATCCCAAAGGATATGGTTTGTGATGGGGCATGGTTTCCAGATTCATTTTCTTAAAAAAATCCGCAAAAATTAAGTTGGCTTGTGATCCACTATCAAATAACGTATTGGTTTTCATATGTTTCGAAATGACTCAGATATGGAATAGCTCTATTTTTTTCCCTCATTTGAGATGCTGTGGGTATTATTTGTTGCATTGGTACTTGCTACGGCTACTTCTTTGCTACTCTCTTTGCTTGCTTTTGCCACGTCTTTTCCTTTGGTGACAGTGGCTGCGATTTTTGTTTCATCCCCTGAGTCTGAACCCAAGTCTTGTTGTGCAACAACATTCGTCTTCTGTTTCCCTTTATTGTTGAATTTCTCCGGTAATAATTCTAGATGAAGCTTCCACCAATGCACTCCATCATTCCATTCCTTGGAAGAATTCTTGCACACTGATCCCTCCCCTTCTTTCTTAACATAAGCATTTTTCTTCTTATTTCCTTTAAACTTATTCTCTTTTTCAACACTTTGAAGTGGCTTCTTCTTACATTCTTCCTATATATTTTTCCCTCTTGCTTTGAGGTGTGTAGCTTGAAGACAAACCTCATCAAGATGTATGGGACTAAACATAAGAATAGTATGTCAAAGATAGCTATACAACCCTCCTATGTATTTTAGCAAGTTATCTTGTGACCGTGAGTCTACTCCTAGCATAAGAAAAATTTTCCTAAACTCTTGAGTATACTGTTGAGTGATAAAGAGGACTCTTTTTAACTCCTATTTATCCTACATTAATTATCAATCTAGGTACGATTTTTTATTTCAAGAGTGTACTCAGTCTGAGGCAGGCGATTTATTCCAAGAGTAATGTTTTGTAGTACAGTGTTCAAATACAAAAGCAAACCGATGCTGGAAATAAATCTAATTGCAATTACAAGAAACTTAATGCTCTGAAACTAAATCATTCACTCAGAAAAATACAACAATCATCAATCAAGGATGCAGTAGTAGTAACTCTTTCCTCTGTCAACTAATGTAAACGAAATCAACCATAAACAAGATTCTCAATTTGAGAACTTAGACAGTAATTGCCAATGTACTTTACAATTGTTGATCTTACACTGCACACTAAGGTAACTGATTAGAAATGAGCACTGAATTAACTCAATAATGCTGCTAACGTAAATGGAATAAATATTCTCACTGCAATAACACTTAAAAGTATAACCAAATACTTGCAGGAAAGAAATGAATAGAAAAACTTATTTGAATAGAAATGGACAACAAAGTTATCTTTAATCGAAATGAACATCAAAGCTATCTCAGTCAAAATGAACAGAAAAGCTATTTTAATGGAAATGAACAACAGTGTGATTTAATCACAACTTATGCAATAAAATGATTCCATAAAATGTTAAAACAATAAACTATAAAAACAGGAAACTGTAAAGCAATTCGATTCAAGGAAATGAAAAGTAAATCAAACCATCACATCACTGGAATTGTAAAGTAATGGTACAAATAGCAAGTGGATCCACTAGGGACGAGCCCTTAGCCGCTAGTGAAGCACCGCCAGACCAATTCAGTGGGAAGGAATAGAACAACCACTGACTTATATATTGATCATGTGAAAATTTTTTCAAACAATCGTACTCTTTTTTTATTAACAAGAGTCGATGATCAAAGTAGCAATAAAACAGTAAGTTCTGTAAAATGATAATACACACCCCTGATTTCTACAAGCACTATCCTTTTATAATAGCCAGGCGGAAAAACAAGAATATAGATGAGCTTTGAAGTATAGATCCCCCAGGATCAAAGGATCCTGAGGGATTCGCTCTATCTTTTATCTCCAGTTATCATTTTGAGGGATTCGCTCTATCTTTTATCTCCAGTTATCATTTTTTCTTCTTGTGCTGATGTTGGTTTTCCCTTTCTTTTCCTTGACTGTGTGCTCCGATCTCGATCTTCTTGTCTGGACATGGCTTCCTAGTGAAGGGACAATAGTTACTTCTGCTTTGTCTTTTCCTCCCAAATGGTGGCTTTCCATTTCTTCTATTTTCTGTATAGAAGAAAAGACAATAATTCATTAATTTGTAACAATCACAAATCTCCTTAATTCTACTATAATTCTTTGATATATTACCATCTTAGAATATAAAGGAATTATGATTAAAGAAAAAGATAAAGAAATAAATGGAAAATTCATACCTTTTCCATGGCTCAACACAACCTCCTGCTTACCCTTTTTCATGCCCTCATAAAAACCATGTAATTTACATGCAAAGCAGTTAGAGAGTATGCTGGAGAGGGATTTTCATGAAGTGGTCTAAAACCATGATTTGCAGCAAAAACTTCAAAAATACGTCCTGTCTGACCCTCAGGTAATTCATACATGGCTTTGTACCCTTCTGTAGGATACGAGATAATAGGGCTTCGAAACCTACAACAAAGCCAATACGGTCCCTCCCTCAATATGAGGTTACTATATGTGATCAAGCGGTCGGCAGCTAACTTAAAATTTTTGTAATTAATGGCTCTCTATCTTGAATATTCCGATTGGAAGTCTTCCATTGAAGTTTAGCTGTTTCTATGACATGGTCTTTCGTAGACATGAAATATTCTACCCCTTGCTGGACAATTGCTTTGTGGATGGGTCCCAATGTCTGCATCACACCCTCCTTTTTCATTAGGCTTTTATGCCTAGTCCACAATTGTAATGGGTTTTTCGGTTCACCACTAACCCAAAGGTCTAACCCGTTTTCTTGTCTTTGAAAAGTGTTATGGGCCTTGAGCCACTTTAACTGGTTAACAACAAATGAAATGAATGCTTGAAACTGGACATCTCCTGCAAAAGGACTAAGATTCTTCTCCATTTTCTCTTCCAAGATAAAATTATGCAAATAAAATTCACAGAGTAATTGCTAAACATTTACTCCATAATGTTTACAGCAATTTATAAAATCATCAACAATTTTTAATTCTATAGGTTTCCCTGCCTTAACAGCTTTAATTTTTAACTGCAAATATCTTTTTAATAAAAACAAAGCATAATTTTTGGTAGGGGCCCTACATGCTAGGATATCTATATATAGAGAACAGAGAATATCCATTTGACTCCTGACTGTTTTTAGTCTATTCCTTACCTCTTTAACTTTTTCTTCTGCCTTCCGACATTTATCGAAGGCTTCTTCGTCTATTGCATTGATGTCCCTTAATTGTTGTTGTAACTCTTGGTATTTCTTCTTAGGAATAGTCTCTTCTTCGAGCCTTTCTATAGTCCACTGAGCTTGTGCCAGGTCCTTTTCGAGTTTTACTACACTAGGGTCATTATCCAACAACACACTTTCGGGTTGAAGAACTACTTGGGCATTCTTATTATTATGTCTAGTCCCTACAGTCTGTGTCTCTTTATCATGAAATTTCGGGTTGGCCATACAGCTGGAGGACAGTTCCTCAGCCTGAACATCTTTATTGCAAACTTGTGCATTTTCTATTTGGGCGGCTGCCTCTATGATAGCGATGTGCTGTTCCTTGTTGTCTTGAATGAATATGGGCTCGGTTTGATTCTCCATGGCCCTTGTATTATGGGGTTCAATTTGGATGGCTGCATCCCCTGTTTTGGGGTTCTTTTAGATATTTTCCCCCTTTTCAGGACCCTTATCTTCTCTCTAAGTTGTTTTACTAAATTTAGCAGCTTTTGTTGTTCCTTCCGCATCTTCTTAATTTTAATCGTCTTCTTCTTTTTCTTCTTGGGAGGAACAGATGTTTCCTTTTCTAGACTTGGTTATTTAGTTGGGTTTTGTTCTTCCAGGACTGTGCCCTTGCCCTGGCTTGCCTCCATATTCTCTATTTGGAACACATCTTCAATGTTCGTGTTATCTTGACTAGGTTCCTCAGGGGAGGTAACCCTATTTTACTCTGCCACTTCGCTGGAGGCTTCTAATTCTGCTTCTTCCTCCTCATGCATTTCCTTGAATGTGTCCTTTCTGTGGGCAGAGTGTTCCTGCAATTGCTCTACCTTAATATTGAGGTTGAGTGGGCTCTGGGGTTGAATATACTCACCCATATTGGCCAAAATTTGGGCCAATTCATCCTCCTTCAATGGGTTCTGTGGTGGAGTTGCACTAGAGGTTACGGGAAGTTCTGCTTCCTCCCATTCTTCTTCACCAGTGTGCTTAGTTTCTTCATCTTCCCGGTTTTCTCCTTCTTCGAGTTGCTGGGGTCGCTCATCTCCAGAACTATGTAATTCTAAGGGTTGGCTGCTACTACCCTAGAGACTCTCAAACATTTCCCTGCCTCTTCTTAATCTAGAGGACTGCCTGTGTTTTTGAGGTCTAGATGTTGTGCTGGTGGTTCTTTTTCGTTTTGGGGTAGGTAGGGCCATTCCCCAATCTATTGAAAATACCAATTCTTCCCAACTAGTTTGTTGTTGAGCAAGACTATAACTAACTATTAATTGAATTAAATAATGGTGGCCTACTACCATTCCTATATGACGGGATTTTCTTATGCTCCGAGCATCATCATGTAGTAAAAAATTTAAATATGAAGGTAAATTTACAGCACATCTTTGTTTTAGTATTGCTAACCATTTGAAGTGGCATGGTCTTACCACATCCTTTATCCCATCACAGGTGATGCAGCTCTGCACTACCTTAGCTAGCTCTGTCCATGGTTCTCCTAGAGTTGCGGGCTGGACTCCTTTTCCTTTGATAGTTAGGTTTTGTCCCTTGTCCCGAAAGATAGTCATGGCATCTTGAAGTCTTACATTCTTATGTGTCCATACAGGGCCAACTTCTGGTAGTCCAGATACTTCTATAATTACTGCATCTGTTATTTTTATTCGCTTTCCTCTTACTATGTAATGGTCCTCCTGCAAATTCTGCAAAAATTCAATGGCCACAGTTTCACTGGGCTGCTGTAATTGTGTAAGGTAGGCAATCCATCTTGCTCTCACCAAAATTTCTCATGCAGTGTCAAAAACTGTTAGTACTTGTGGTTCGCTATGTACGGATTGACCTCCCATTTCATTTAAGCTCTACACACTGTTAATTCTACATAGCAATACACATAAATGACAATAGAAAAACAAGTTGTGCATATCAAAAAATATCAATACCATTAAACTTGCTATTTCGGAGATCTGATGAAGTCGTAGTACCTCCAAACAGGGACTTGACACATATTCCAGTGTATTTTGGAAGTCACCCACGCCCCCCTGAAATATGATAGGTCATCCTCGACCGGCAAATGGAGGAGTAGCGTACTGGATGGCAATCGTACAGTAAAAAAGGAAAGGTGTACGTATCCATGACATGATCACAAAAAGTAGCGAATTGATGAAATCAAAGCTTATGATGGAAATTGTCAATAGATATGGAAATGCTATGAAATGATGTGAAAAATAGAGAAGAGGAGAGTTGAGGCAAGTAAAAATACTTATGCGTTCATTATTCACTTGAACCATTATGATTGATTTTTAAACAATATTTCATGTGTAAGAGGTTCGAAAGGGTTTAGAAGCATAATCTCATTTGAAATCAAGATAACGATATAAGAAAAGGGTTTATAGTTGCTATTGATGTGTGAAAAATATGACTTTAATACCATCAGGAGAGCTCTATTGCCCACAGGTGTTTACAACCTTGACAAAGTTTCTTTTTACCCTTGGAACCATAATCCTTTATGTATGCCTAGGAAAGTGCTTTGTGTTTTTATGATGGAGGTCATTGTGTTGGCTTGGTAACCAGATGAATCACAATTCCATTGACCAGGAAGGAGTGAAAGGTGGGCAGGTCGGCTCATGATGAGACCTCCTGTTCCAAGGACTTTTTATTTTTCTGATGTGCCCCTTGGATCATATCCTTGGTGTGGTGGCCATAGTGGGAATTCCACTTCACGGCTTCCTTATGATCATGGTAGGCTGGCTCTTGATGAGAACCCCTATCCTTCATCTGACAGATCATAGAATTGTTAGTAATCATATAGATATATTTTTTCTTTTCTTTTTATTTTATATAGCACTTCCTATTTATATATAAAGGATGCCTCAACACTCTTTGAGAGTAGGGATGGTGGAGGAAGTCTGAACATCTCAATAGAGGAAAATATGCCCTTATTCTTATTCGATAATAATGATCAAAGAGAATTATGAAGATTTGGGGAAGAACCAACATGATAAAAATAATCAATCAAATTAGTTTTAGTGAAAATAAAGACAACAAAGTAATATAGATAGTTGTGTCCTTTCCTTTTTTTCTTGTCAAATACAAAGAAATTTTCTGTAAAGATTACAATTTTTCTTTGATTTGCTAATTTCAGTAACCTCTATTTTTTGTATCCTTCCATAAATTTGTATCTTTGCCTTGAAAAGATCATGAAAAGTGATACATTTTTCACAAGAAAATCTTAAAATAGTGGTGTTCCTTAGATGGAACAACAGTTGTTTCTTAAGAGGAACATAAAAAACAACATCTACACAAAAAACTGCGGTTCCTTTAAGAGGAACAAAAAAATAAAGAAAAAGATACACACGAAACCGCTATTACTTAAAAGGAACCGTTGCTATTCCTTAAGTGAAACAATTGTTATTCCTTAAGCGGGATAGCAAATAAAGCAAGCGAAAAATAAAATGCTGATCTTTTGGTGGAATAGCCTAAAAACAGTCCAAATCGAAACTGTTGTTCATTAGAAGGAACAACAAAAAGTTAAAAAAATGGTTGAAAGGCTATTCCTTTTGAAAGCAATAGCAAAAAACAATCGAGCGGAAGTGTTGTTCCTTAAGAGGAATGGCTACTGTTCCTTAAGAGGGACAACTGTTGTTCCTTAAGAGGAACAACAAAAACAATCGGTGGGATTGTTGTTCCTTTAAGAGGGATAGTTGTTGTTCCTTAAAAGGAACAACAATTGTTCCTTAAAAGGAACAACAGTTGTTCCTTCAGAGGAACAACAACTATTCTTTCAGAGGAATAGCAAAAAGATCAACACGCAAAAAATGTTGTTCCTTAAGAGGAATGACTGTTGTTCCTTAATAGGAACAACAAAAAGATAAACATCTGAAAATGTTGTTCCTTAAGAGGAATGACTGTTGTTCCTTAAGAGAAACAACAGTTGTTCCCTAAGAGGAACAACAAACAAATATAAGCATGCAAGATTGTTGTTCCTTAAGAGTAACGATTGTTGTTCCTTAAGAGGAACAACAACTATTCCTTAAGAGGAACATCACGAAAAATAAAGGCACGCAAAATTGTTGTTCCTTAAGAGGGATGGTTGATGTTCCTTAAGAGGAACAATAGCTATTACTTAAGAGGAACAGGACGGAAAATAAAACCACACAAAATTGTTGTTCCTTAAGAGGAACAACATGAAAAATAAAAACCTTCTGTCGTTTCTTAAATGGAATGGCTACTGGAACAATTAGATTCAATATGAAAAAAACCCTAAATCCCTTCCGCAAGCCCCTTCCTCCATGGGCGTTGCAGGTTCTTGGCTGCCACGGGTGGTTACCTTGCAGGGGGTTCCCGGTGAGCTCCACCATTTCTGCCTTTTTCCGGTTGCCTCTGCACTGTCCGTCACAGTTTTCGGCTTGCCCTCTACAACCGCTTACCAGTGCTCAACCCCTGGACAAATCTATTTCTGACATCCCTCTCAGCAGCGGCTTGCTCAGGCCTCATCTCTAAAGAAATGGATGGCGGCGATGGCAAGAATGCTGCTCAGCCGGGGTTACTCAGTCTGTTTCGCTATTCCGGTAACGCCAGAAGAGGCAGGCTCATTTAGGGTATCCGAAGAAGCATTATCAGGAAAGCTAGAGATATGCCAAGCCGATCTCTTGGATTATCGCAGCATTTTCGGCAACATCAATGGCTGCTCTGAAGTCTTCCACGGCCCTGCGCCCTGTGATCATCTGGATGGATTATAGGAGTATCTAATTTGTGAGGCATACGGTGGCTCAATGAAACGCAGTCCTAGCTTCAGATCTGACAAAGATTTGCCAGATCTGGCCACCCAGAATGCAGAAAAGACCATGCTCTGGCCAGATCCAGAGATCTGCATGGGTTCAAGACCCTCATTTGACTTCTTTCAAATCCAAATTTCTCAGCCTTCAGGAAGAACCATCATGCAATGGGTCAGCCCTTCTGATCTGGTGCAGGAATTCAAACTGAATCTAGAGCGCAGAATGGGGATCCCATCAAACCTTCTGTGACTCCTCTTTCAAGGTAAACAACTTGAAGGCCCTCTTCCCCTCTCTTCTTACAGCATTTCCAGGAACAGCTTGGTGGTGGCGACCCTTCGTTTGAGAGGAGGTGCAGCGGGACAATCTTCCTCTACTCAGCCTTTCTCTTACAAAGAAGTAGTTCACTCTGAGAACCCCAAACCCCCGGAAGCCCTTAAATCTAAGGCCTTCTTGGTTGACAAGATTGAAGAAGTTCCCTCTGTGGAACTCATAAATGAAGATCTGGCCTCCCAACATCAAGATTTTGCAGAAAGAGCCATTATTTGCAGATTTAATGGATTATGGCCGCGATCTTGGGATCTCTATGCATGGATACATGCAAACTGGACACATCACTGTAAGATCTTTTTCTGTTCGAAAGGTTATTTCATTTTTCTATTTGATAACTCTAAGCATTATGAAAAGGCCTTAGCAGAGGGCCCTTGGTTCATGGGAAATGCAGGGCTATTTTTGACTCCTTGGTTCCCAGATTTTGATCCATCCACTGCTGTCATTACCAAGACACCAGTATGGATTCGGCTTCCAAATTTACTTGCCCACCTATGGAGTACCCGAGTCTTCAGAGCTATAGGAGACACCTTGGGAAACTTCATCTGTGTAGATTTATGGCGGGAATCCAAAGGTCTCTACTCATATGCAAGAATATGTGCGGAGTTAGATCTGAGTAAAGGTCTTCCATAACAAATCAATCTCAAGATAAACAACTTTGTCTGGACCCAGACACTGGATTACGAGAATACAACTTTTCGATGCCGCCATTGCCACCAATCTGGGCATTTGCAGAATACATGCCCATCTCACCCGGCAAAGAAGAACAAGGCCAACGTCTCCAAGCCCAAGACCAAATGATGGGCTCCATGCTCTCCTCCTCCAGTCGCGGATTCTGACTCCTCCAGCTCTGAAGATGAAGATAGCGATGAAGAATTGAATCAGGCCCCTCATTTCGTGGCCCCTTCCACCGACGGTCTAGCGCCTTCCTCCGACTCAGCCATTGCTCAGAAATGTGTACATTTGTCCTCCTCTTCGGATTCTGAAAAGGAGGGTCCCCCTGTGGAGGACCCCAATCTTCAAGTTGTAATTGCTCATCCACCCCAAAATGGTTGGGTTGAAGTTAAAAAAAGGAAATGGAAAAAGCTTCGTGTTGAAGCCTCTACCCTCTTAGGGTAGCTTTCAATGCTTCTTAAAGTTGCCAGTGCTTTGTTGTAGCTCCTTTCTTGCTTAACTCCTTCTCTGGAACCGAGGTTGATAGTCCTATCATTTCCGGTTGCCGATCTCCTGCATCTATGGAATGTAACCTCTTGTACAATATTTTTTGCTTAATAGAATTAGTCTTTATCGAGAAAAAAAAAATGCAACGGCTACTATTCCTTTGAGAGGAACAACAGCTCTTCCTTAAATGTAAAAGCACTGAAAACCTATCCAAAAAAACTAGTTTATACAAGCGAAATTAAGGAAAAAAAAACTTATGTACAAAAATTAGAAATGAAGGAATTGTTTAGTGAATTAATGGTGAGGAGGGGTGATCTTCGTCAACAAGAATCTGCATAGTCGAATCTTCTTGTAGTTGTTGGTAAAAGGATTCCCAAGTAAGCATTTTATGGTAAATTCACACTCGATGACCGTTTTCTTTAAAGGAATGTCTAGATCCATCAATGGTAGTTAATGTAATGGTGCCATTGTCATGTACTTTCTATATCTCATAAGGTCCAAGCCATTGTGTCTAGATTTTTCTGGGGAAATCGTGAAATATGGAATCATATAGGAGTGCCCAATCTCCTTTATGGAATATTTTCTTTTTAATAAGGGCATCATGCCATTTTTCTCTTTGTTGTTGAATTAATGCAGTATGTTGAAGAGCTGAGAGCCTAATTTCATCTAACTCGTTGATTTGTTGTAATCTATTAATCTAGGCCTCGTTTAAATTCAAACCCACCTCCTGTGCTATTCTTAATGTTTGAATTTCAAATTCTATTGGAAAGATGGGTTCTTTTCCAAATACTAATTGATATGGTGAATATCCAGTGGTATTTATCCATGTTGTTCGGTATGCCCACAAGGCTTCCAGCAATCTTGAACCAGTCATGTCTATGTGATGCAACTGTTTTTGTAAGTATTGCCTCTTTCACCTTATTTGTGCTCTCTACTAGGGCATTTTCTTGTGGGTGGTATGGGGTTGTAATTTTGTGCCGAATGTGGTAATTCTTTAACGTTGCAATGATTTTATTGCCTACAAATTGCGGCCCTCCATCTGTAATTATGTCCCTCGGGAGGCCATATCGCACAAATATTTGGAAAAGGAAATGTATTACATAGTCCTCTGTAACTCTCAGCAGAGCTTCTACTTCAACCGATTTGGTAACATACTCTATTGCAACTAGTATGTATGTTTTCTGATTTGATGATGGGTTACTAGGGTCAATAAAATCGAGCACCTAGCGCTCAAATGGCTCGATTACTAACTGTGGATTCAAAGGCATTTCATTGGATTTTCCAGGGCGTCTCGCCCTTTGGCAACTATCACAGGCTTGAACAAACTTTTTTGCATCTTTAAAAATTGTAGGCCAGTAATAGGCTGTTTGTAACACTTTGTGACTAGTCCTACAGTCTGCGAAATGTCTGCCACATGACCCATCGTGGCATTGATCTGATAATCACCCTATGAGTGACCTCAGTTAAAGATTTATTAAATGAAGGTATTACAGACTCATATGTTGGTGTATGTCTATGTTATTTAAGCAACAGATCGATCAGATTGCCAATACACAGACAAATGAATGGAAAGACAGCAGACAAATACAGTAAATAAATACAAGAACACAAGAACTTAATAAGGAGTTCACCCTATTCTCTAGGGCTACATATCCGGTCCAGCTTTTAGTGGTGGCCTTGTTTTATTGTGCCTTTAAGCAGAGAATTACAATACAGGGACTCAATGTGAGTTCTTCTAAAGCAGGTTTTGCTTGTCACGGTGGTTCTTATATTCCCCAAGCCATTGGAGTACACACACTCTTCTTCTTCCTACCAGCTCTATGACCTTCTGGTCTTTAGTGCAAAGAGTCAAATGTGGTGCTTAGTCCAGACAGATTCCTCTATGGGATGGCTTAAATCTCTCAAGCTCTCTAGTGCTCGATGTTGCCACTAGTCAGCTCAGCCCTCTGTCTCTTTCTGCTTTTGCTTTACTGCCTTCTTCTCTCGGTTCTGTTTCTCAGTATTCAGTCCTCCTCTTAGGGCTCACTCTAACTGACTCCAACTGTGTATTTTGTCTCTGTTCATGGCTTTTAGCCATTCGTTCCAATGCTTGTTCGGTTCCTCTTCCACCTCTGTCGATTCACCTTCTGCAGCTGTGCTTGGAGTTCCCTGTTTGGTATCATCATGAATGCTCAAGGAGTGGCCACATGTCCTCCTCTAAATGTTGCCAGCCTGCTTTGTCAGTTCATTTCTTCAGTTACATCATGGATGAATTCTTCCTCCACTGTGGCAATCAAACAGATTCCAAATCCTTCTAAAATGTGTCTCACTCCTTCGTTGATTATGCTTCCCCCCATCGGGCTCGATCTCAGCAATCCAATCTGGGGCCTCTAGATCCGACGCCATATGCACGTCTCGCGCGGTTGACATGCTCGACCGATAATGCACGCTCAATGGCGGTATTCTCTCACCTCCACTTGGCATGTGTCGATCGATGTATGTAATCACCCCACTCTCATCCAAAACCTCTTACTGTTTGTGGGCACCCCGATCAATACCACCGGTTTTCCAGAGCGCGGGTCCCGCCTTTGTACGTTAGCACTTTTCACTTTTCTGCCCGTGGTTTTTCAGTTCCCCCATGTGACCAGGTGCTTGGGATTTTCCTTCATTATAGCCATGTTCGCCCAGCTTAAGTGCTAATCGCACATCAAAAACCTCCTTATTTTCCCGATCCAGGCCTCCCAGGGGCTACTTTGACCTCCTGCACAGTCTCCATGGGCCTCGGTCAACGCTCTTTGACTGAGGTCCTCATTGTTCCACATTGGCTTCCATTGCCACTGGTTCAGGGTGTTTTTTATCGTTGTTTTGGAATTTTTAGAGATTTGTCCCGCCCTGATACAGTCATAGTTCTTTGACAGTTCTTGATGGATCCAATTCGGATTAACGCCTTCCCACTGAAAAGCTTTTGGACCACCAAAATTTGGTTTTCAAGCATCGACTAAGTGAGGATATTGCTTTCTCACTTGTCCAATCTTAATCCACTTTGCACTACCTGGCTTTGAACTATGTCCAATCTTAATCCAAGACTATGCCTTCTTGATAGGCTTTAGCTTTCTACCTTCACCTTGCATCTTGTCCTTGCTGATATATAGCCAGACCTAGTCTCTAACTTGAAAATTATGCTCCATTTGATGCTTGTCATGCCTAGCCTTGTATTTGGCTTGGCTCTTTTTCGGTTATTCCTATACTGCCTGGTGGATCTCCTAGATCTGTTCAATGAACCTAGTTTCCTTGTCCACATCACTGTGTCCATCAACCGTGGTATCTTTACCAAAGACAAAATCCAAAGGAGACCTTGGTATGAAACCAAAATAGGTCTCAAAAGGAGATCTTTGTGTATAAGAGTGTTTTTCTCTATTGTAAGCATGCTGCACATAACACAAATGTTCATCCCAAAGCTTAGGATGTTTGTTGCAATATCCCCTGAGTAACTGGATCACTGTCTTGTTAACTACTTCTGTCTGGCCATCGGTTTGTGGATGAAAAGTTGTCCTTTTCTTCAGTTGGGTGTCCATCAATTCCCACAGACTTGACCAAAACTTCCCCACAAATCGAGTCTCTCAATCAGATACAATAGAAGTGGGTAATCCAAAATGAACCCATACATGTTCAAAGAATAATTTTGTAGTTTGTTCAGCTGTAATCTGTTTATTACAAGGTATCAAAATACACATTTGTTGAACCTATCCACAACCACATATAGATAATCATGACCTTTCCTAGATTTAGGTAGTCCTCCAAAAAATCCATGGAAACACTTTCCCAAGGGTGAGAAGGAATTGGTAAAGGAGTGTACAAGCCTAGTTTTCTATTGTTGGGCTTGCTCTTAGCACACATAGTACACCCTCTTACATATCTAGAAACTATCTCATTCATTTTTGGCCAATAACAAAATCTTTGCAGCTGTGCAACTATTTTACTTACCCAAAAGTGACCTGATATTAGAGAAGTGTGTGCCTCTCTAATCATTTTTACTCTCTCAGTTTGTGGAATGCAGAGTTTCCCACAATGATATAAGAGTTAGTCCTCCACATGATAGTCAAATTCTTCTACCTTTATGCCTTGACTCAAAGTTGCATATACATCTTTAAAGTCTATATCTTGAGCATATTGTTCAATGTAACTTTCATGTAGTACAGAATTATGTTTAAGTATAGTAGATGCATTTATAATGGGTCTTGATAACATGTCTTCAACTTTGTTATGTATGCCCTTTTTATATCTGATGACCAAATGAAACTGTTGTAGAAGACCCATCCATCTGATGTGTCTTGATTGCTACAATTTAGTTTGGGAGTGTAGATATTGAAGTGGTTGAGGATCAGTATGTATTACTGTCTCTTTGCCCATTAAGTAATGTTTCCACTTTTTCACACTCTGAACTAATGCATACAATTATTTATCATATGTAGGATAGTTAACTACTGTAGGATTAAAAGTCTCAGAATGAGAACATATGGGTTTACTGTGCTGTGTCAACACTGCTCCCATGGCATAGTCTGCTCCCATGGCATAGTCACTGAAATTTGTTTGGATTTCAAATGGTCTTTGTAGATCAGGTAGTGCTAGTATAGGTGTTGTACCAATATTTTCTTTCAAGGTGTCAAAGGCTTTCTAATGTTTGCCTCCCCATTGAAACACCTTCTTCAATCCTATCAAAGCATGTAAGGGAGCTGCAATTGAGGAAAAATTAAAAATGAACTTCCTCCAATATTGTGCTGCTCCTAAGAAGCTTCTCACTTCCGTAGCAGACTTAGGTTTAGGTCAGTTTACAATGACTGCCACTTTAGAGGGATCTATTTTCAATTCACCACCCCCTACTATATGACCCAAATAGTTTAGATATGTTTTGCCAAATTCACATTTTGAGAGTTTAACATAAAGTTTTTGTCTTTTCAAAACATCTAATGTCTGCTTAACATGCTTTAAGTGTTCTTCCCATGCTTTACTAAAAATGAGAATGTCATCTAGATGCACAATAACAAAATCATCAAGAAAAGGCCTGAGTACATCATTCATTAATCTCATGAAAGTAGCAGGGGCATTGGTCAAGCCAAAAGGCATAACCAGCCACTCATACAATCTCTGCTTTGTTTTGAAAGCAGTCTTCCATGCATCTTGCTCTACAACTCTGACCTGATGGTATCCACTGTGCAAATCCAGCTTGGTGAAATAATCAGCGTCCTTCAATTGATCTAAAAGATCATCTATGCGAGGAAGGGGATGACGATTTTTGATTGTTATCTTATTCAGTGCTCTATAGTTAATGCACATGCTCCACGAGCCATCTTTCTTTCTCACCAAAACGATTGGTGACCCACATGGTGATGTGCTAGGCCTGATGGATCCCTTCTCAAGCAACTCCTGCACCTGCTTCTTGATTTCAGCATTCTCTAAAGCAGACTACCTGTACATTCCACTGTTAGACAATGGAACACCTTGCTGCAAAATAATATCATGTACTATTTCCCTTTTGGGTGGCAGACCTTTAGGTTCTTGAAACAGGACATCATATTCTGAAACAATGTTTTCTATATCATCTTACTGCTAAGCATTATAGCCCTCAAATACATTGGTTTTATCAGGTTTCTTTTTCTTTACAACCATTAGTAAGAATTGTTTGCATGAATTTATCATTCTTTTCATCTGCCCAGAATTTATGAGAGTATAATTATTCTTAAGCTTTTGAGCTCTTACAAAGTATTCGATTCCATCTTTAACAAGTAGATACTTGTTCTCAACTCTATAGAAAATAGCTTTTATATCATACAATTAAGGACTTCCTAAAACAATTCCACATATATCCAAAGGAATTATGTTTAACTCAACTTCATCTACAAATGCTGACCTAAAAGAAAACTTGAGCTTGCACTGTCTAGTCACTTGTAGTTTTTCTTTATCATTCAACCATCCTAATGGGTATGGTTTCTTGTGAGGTGTAGTTGCTAATCCCAATTTCTTTACAATTTCTTTAGAAATAAAATTTACTTGTGACCCACTGTCAAACAAAGTATCAATCTTTTAATGTTTGGAAATAACTCAAATATGGAAAAGCTCATGTCTTTTTCTCTCATGTTCTTCATCAATAATAGTTTGAGCAGAATTACTAGTAGATGCTTCAGAATTCTTACATTTTATTCCTGTGGCTACAATGATTGTTTCATCTCCCAAGTTTGACTCCAAATATTTCTGAATAGCTACAACAGTCTTCTTCTTCTTGCCCTCGGACTTCTTAGTTCTCAGCTCTTGATGTAGAATCCAATAGTGCTCATCATCATGCCCCTCCTTTTTACAGTGAGTGCATGAAGCTTTGGCTTTTTGTGCAGTGTTAGCCTTCCTTGCTTTCCACTTCTTCTTTCCTTTCTCCTTGCTCTTGCTTACAATGGGTTGGAATGGTCCCCAAACTTCTGGATTTCCATTCTTCCCTCTAGCTTCTAGATGAGTAACTTGTACAGATACCTCATCTATATTAGTGGGATTAAACATGAGGATAGTATGCCTCATGTAGTTTTGTAGACCACCAATGTACTTCAAAAGAGTTTCTGGTGAGTCTAATGAGACCCCTAGAGTCAATGCTCTCCTTCTAAATTCTTGAGTATACCCTTGCATGCTTTTCCCTTTCAACCACCGAAGAGTTTGGCAACTCATCATGGCTTGTTGCATGTAGGCCAATGGATATAACTGCTTCTTGATTGCAGAAACAAAGTCACTCCAGATAGAGATAGTCTTCCCATGTTTTTTGATGTCAGCTTGGGTTCTGCCTTCCCACCAAACCAAGGTAGTGCCTCCTAGGCATAGGCTTGCCAATTGAATTTTTCTCTTGCCTGAGTTGATGTTTTGCACTCTGCAATACACATAAATTTGTCTAATCCAATTGTCCAACTTTTCATCATTTAGCTCTCCATCATATATAGGCAAATGAAATTTAACATCTAGCTTGATCAGAGATGATTTCTTATTATGCATAGGGCTATTAGGAGGTGTGAGAAATCTTTCCTCTTTCCATTTTCCTTTTGAGTGGTCATGGGAATGCAACTCATCTTCTTCTTTATCTTGTTTAGAACCTGATGAATCTTCATCCTTATGATTTCTAAAGTCCCTATGCATTTCTTCTACCATAGACTTTATAGCTAGGAAACTTTCTATGAATTGAGGGTCCAGCCCCATAGAAACTTCCTCTCACATCGTCTTCCGAGGATAGACTCTCCCAATTTCAGGATTAGTTTTGACCAACTCTCCTTCTCCTAATTTGAGCTTTGATCTAGTGAGTGTTCAACAACTAAACCAACACAAGCTTGTCTAACCTTATAGCCTACAACTCTGATACCACTTGATCTAATAATCACCCTGTGAGTGACCTTAGTTAAAGATTTATTAAATGAAGGTATTACAGACTCATATGTTGGTGTATGTCTATGTTATTTAAGCAACGGATCGATCAGATTGCCAATACATAGACAATTGAATGGAAAGACAACAGACAAATACAATAAACAAATACAAGAACAGAAGAACTTAATAAGGAGTTCACCCTATTCTCCAGGGCTACATCTCCAATCCAGATTTCAGTGGTGGCCTTGTTTTATTGTGCCTTTAAGTAGAGAATTACAATACAGGGACTTAATGTGAGTTCTCCTGAAGCAGGTTTTGCTTGGTAGGGTGGTTCTTGGATTCCCCAAGCCACTGGAGTACACAGACTCTTCTTCTTCCTACCAGCTCTATGACCTTTTGGTCTTCAGTGGAAAGAGCCAAATGTGGTGCTCAGTCCAGAAAAATTCCTTTATGGGATGGCTTGAATCTCTCAAGCTCTCCGATTCTTGATGCTGCCGCTGGTCAGCTCGTCCCTCTGTCTCTTTCTGCTTTTGCTTTACTACTTTCTTCTCTAGTTTTTGTCTCTCAGTGTTTAGTCCTCCTCTCCGGGTTCACTCTAACTGACTCCAACTGTGTATTCTATCTCTGTTCATGGATTTTAGCCATTCGTTCCAATGCCTATTTGGTTCGTCTTCCCCCTCTGTTGATTCACCTTCTGCAAGTGCGCTTGGAGTTCCCTGTTCGGTGTCATCATGAATGCTTAGGGAGTGGCCACATGTCCTCCCCTAAATGGTGCCAATCTTCTTTGTCGGTTCGTTTCTTCGGTTACGTCGTGGATCCATTCTTCCTCCACCGTGGCCGTCAAACGGATTCCAAATCCTTCTAAAACACGGCTCATTCCTTCGTCAATTTTGCTTCCCCCTGTCGGGCTCGATTTTTGCCATCCGATCTAGGGCCTCCAAATCTGATGCCATACGCACATCCTGTGTGGTTGACTTGCTCAATAGATAGCACACGATAATGGTGGTCTTCCCTCACCTCTGCTTTCCACCCGTCGATGGATGTATGGAAACGCCCTGTTCTCATCCAAAACCTCTTACCGTTTGTGGGCACCCAAATTAATACCACCTATTTTCCAGAGCACGAGTCCTGCCTTTGTACGTTAACACTTTTCGCTTTTCCACCCATGGTTTTCTGGTTCCCCCACATGATCGAGTGCTCGGGTTTTCCTTCATTATATCCCTATTCACCTAGCCTAAGCACTAATTACACATCAAAAACGTCCTTATTTTCCCAATCCGTGCCTCCCAGGGGCTACTTTGACCTCCCGCATAGTCTCCATGGGCCTCGGTCAGCGTGCTTTGATAGAGGTCCTCGTCATTCCATGCTGGCTGCCATTGCCACTGGTTTAGGGTCCTTTTTATCGATGTTTTGGAATTTTTAGAGATTTGTCTCGACCTGATACAATCATAGTCCTTTGACAGTTCTTGACGGATCTAATTCAGATCAGGCATGCTTTTAGAATGTCAAATATTTCGTCTTCTCAGACACATCGTCTGATGTGCATATCTGCCCCTGTATGAAATAGGTAGCCCCCAATCTAAGAGAATTAGGTACTGCGTTGCACTATTTGTTTCCGTTCATTGGCCATTAGATGCTTGGGTAATTTACCTACCACTAAATAATTTGCAACATCAGCATACCATGGTATCCTGATAGTAACAACAAACAAATGTTCATCTGGGAATTGATCTTCGACTGCTACTGCATCCGCTGGCTTTAGCATTCGTGAGATAAAATCAGCTA
This sequence comes from Pinus taeda, assembly GCA_000404065.3. Lineage (NCBI taxonomy): Eukaryota > Viridiplantae > Streptophyta > Pinopsida > Pinales > Pinaceae > Pinus > Pinus taeda. The sequence goes on from APFE031555226.1 coordinate 71,557, forward strand.
CATGATTCTCTTTTCCAGGTCGATCCTTTATTGCAAGGTCAAATTCTTGCAGTAAAATCAACCATCTTGTTACTCTACCATTTGTAATAGATTTATTTTCTAAGTATTTTATGGTAGAGTGATTTATATATAAAACTACTGGATACCCAGTTATATAATATCTAAACTTATTTACGACATGTATTATAGCAAAAAATTCTTTTTCAGTCACAATATAGTTTAATTCAGTAGGAGATAGATTCTTGCTAATATAATAAATTTCATATGGATTTTTATCTTCTTCCTACCCAAGGACTACTCCGATATCTGCGTTTGAAGCATCAGATGAAATTTGGAATGGCAAATCCGAATTTGGTCCCCTTAGCATGGGGGTTGTTGATACAAGCTTTTTCAGCTCCTCAAAAGCATGGTCACACTTATCTGTCCAAATAAAATCAACATTCCCAGTTAGTGTGTATAGAGGTGAAGCTATTTGAGATAAATGCTTTATGAATCTTCTATAATAACCAGAAAAACCTAGAAAACTGCGTACCTCTATTTGTGTGGTAGGAGTAGGTATTAACAAAATTATCTGAATCTTAGCCGGATCTACCTGTATTTTAGCTGCTAAGATATAATGACCTAGGATGAGTCCCTCAGTCATCATCATATGACATTTTTCATGGCTCAATCAGAGCTTGGTGGCAATACATCTTTGCAGCACCTTTTCCAGTGTTTCTAATGCTGGCTTGAAATCATCTCTATAAGGTGTGAAATCATCCATATATACTTCGAGCCCTTCATTTATTAAATTTGAAAAGACGCTGAGGATGGCCCTCTAAAATGTGGTAAGGGCATTGCATAGGCCAAAGGGTAAGACTTTGTAAGCGAATGTTCCCCAAGGATAGGTAAAAGTAGTTTTATCCTGATTTTCAGGGGCAATCTGAATATGATTGTATCCACTGAAGCCATCTAGGAAAGGAAAAAAAATTCTTTCCCGCTAATGTGTCTAATACCTAGTCAATGAATGGAAGGGGAAGGTGGTATTTTTAGGTTGCTTTGTTCAATTCTCTGTAATCTACACATATCCTCCACTTTCCATTCTTCTTTGGCACCACTACTAATGGAGAGACCCACTTGCTATCAGAAATTGGATAAATAAAGTTTACATCTAAAAGTTTTTGTAGCTCATCTTTCACAATGTTGAAATTTGGTACCGGAGGACAGGTGGTTCCCTTAGGCTTTGATCTTTGGCCTAGGGAAAAGTGTCCAAAAGATTTTAATTTTTCTCCTAAAGTGACTTTATAATTTTTTATAAAGTTAAAATCTAATTTAAAAGTGACTTTAAGTGATAAAGTTACTAAAGTCTAATTTTAAAGTGACTTTAATAAAGTTAATGTAAAATTAGAAAGGAAAAGTGACTTTGGAAATAAATGACTAAGTGGGTCTTTATTAAAGTGGGGTGAATTAAAAAATAGAAAGTGAAATTTAAAAGTGCATTTAATCTCAGCCATTGATCTAAATCTATTTCAGCCATTGGATTTAGAGATCACCCAAAAGTCACTTGGATCACCCAAAAGTCACTTGAAGTTATATTAAAGGAGGAAAAGGAGGAAAAGATCATTCATTCTTTCATGAGCAGATTGGGAGAAGGAGAGCAAGAGAGCAAGGGAGATTTCTGGACAAGAAGGAGAAAGAGGCAGCAGTTTGGCACACATACCAGGCAACTCTTCAGCAAAATCAGAATAGCAGAAAGACAAGCAGAACAGCAGCAAGAACAAGCAGAAAAAGCTGATTTTTGCTGAAAACTGAGAAGTTTCCAGGTGGTCTGTTGGGCTGAAAACGGATAAGTTTGCTTGCTGAAAAAAAATTATTTTGCTGTAATTTTTGCTGAAATTTTCTTGTTGTAAAAAGACATTTTTCAGAAATAAAGAAGAGCCTCAAACTGGTTTTCCCCAAGAGTTTTAGGGGGTTTTTCCAGGGTCACATTGACAAAAAATATTAGTGTTTTAATCGCTGTTTATTACTGCTGATTTTTATTTCTGCAATTTCTAGCATTCTGTAAAATTTCCAGAATTTGTGTTTTCAGCAAAATTATTTTTTTCAGCTTGTTGAATGTATGGTTATGGGAAAGGGCATTTAATTACATGGGAGAAATAAGGAGAAACTGAAAACCGGGGTGGGAAAACAGAAATTTTTACATGGTATCAGAGCTTGAGTGCTGAAGGGCAGTTTGGGACAGCAAAAGAGAACAATTACAGCTGCTGATTTTTCACTCAGAAAATTCCAGCAAGCTGATTTTTCATAAACAGCAGGTTTTATCTTTACTACAGCAGTG
>APFE031555226.1:76239-87620 GCA_000404065.3 Pinus taeda
TTCATCAACTAAGATTTTCAACATATTCTCCTTTGCTACAAATACCTCACTATGGCTTGAAGAATCTCCTCAATAGAAAAACCTACCTTTGGTATAAATTTGTGCCTTTTCTTTGTAGCTCAATCATTCAAACATCACCAAGTTGTTAACATCCATTTAAAATAAAAATAAACCACAAGGATCCATGGGTACCTAACTACTACAACTTCTAGTTTAGTAGGACGTTGCTTTGTATACATGTTTCATTCAACTTCTTAAAGAAATCCCCTTCAATGTAAACTTCACCTCCCAACTTCTACAACCAAGAATATGGTCCAGCCATATAACATCCAACTAACACATGGCGCACTCCTCTAAGTTTTAATGAATTCCCTAGTAGAGGTTACTAAGCTAATCTAGAAAACTAGCAAGTCATCATGGACACATGATAAATTCATATGTATATTGCTCTAGGCCTTAAAATGATATGCCCTTTTCATGTTGCACAAATACAAATACAACACACTCTAGTTCATGGAGATGTTGAGTATAAAACTCTTTGATGACCAATACATCACATCAAAATGTTTTGACATGGACTTTATATAAATACAATGTCTAGATCAGATTACAATATGGTCATGAGTATATTATTATTCAAATCAAATAATTATATTATTTGTCCATCACCATCCAATATTAGTTATTTATATAGCCATTACTAGCATAAGCAATATCATGAGCTATTATTTTCTACTCCATAGAGCATCACATCGATATATTCACTTGATATTTCATCACCTTGGAATCTCTTCTTTCGATGGAAAATTTCACACATGGAGATATTCTTGTTCTTATTTCAATATTAATGGAAATAAAACCATTCTACATAGCTCATTCCATAATTGACAACTCTTTCCCACATGCAGTTCTTTCATAGGGCCACCACATCTTGAAGTTGGTCCATCCTTGATATCGAGAGCATATATAACTAGATCAACTTTCACTTTTTGAAAGCTCTTCAACCCCATCATAGATATAAGTGTATTAGGATGCTTACTTCTCAAAGGAGAACCATTTTTTCCTCTAGCATGGACCATTTTACATACTCCAACGATCTGAAAAAGAAATGGAGATCCATCTTAAAATCATATCTATTATGGGTCAACATGGATAAAAATTTGATGAAAGGTTTAAAACACGAAGGTGAAGATGTTAATGGTGTCTTCACCAGTATGTGGGAGATTTGGAAATTCCTTCATGATCAACATGGAGTTGACACATGGCATGTTGGAAAAAAAGAAATATTTCAATAGTATGCTTCTAGTATGTAGCATATGTATAAATCATTCCATACTCAATAGTGAGTTGACGCATGGCATACTAAGAACCACCATAGATCCATATTAATTTTACATCTACAATTTGTCACTAGGGATTAAATCCACTTAGAAGAAAACCTTTTTCACATTGAAAATATATATAGAAAAGTTGTTGAATTCATGAGTTTTATGCTATATCTCATTAGATAATTTTATTTGTTAATATTTTCTCATCATATATTTGTGCCTAGAAATGTACGTTTATTATATTCATATTATAAAGACATTAACTTTATTTTTATTTTATTATCTTTAATGTTTTGAAATTACGTTTCTCATTTTTCTTTTCCATTTGTTCCATTTTTCTAGATATCAACATGTACTATAACTCTCCTTAGTTATTTATATAGATGCAACTTGTTCATTTGGAAATGGAGAACCCCTCAATTCTAAGGGACAAAATCATTTTGAACTATATCATTAGGAATCAATAATGTATAAGGTTATTTTTAAGACATTGATTTTTCTTGGCTATATCTTATTATTATATATAATATATTATTTATATTATTATAATTATCAACACCACACAACACACACCACACACACGCACATCTCCATTTGAGCATGGAGGAATTATATTCCAATTTTTATTTTTTTTTATGTGTGTGTCTTATATATTTTAGGAAATATTTTAGTTGTGTTGCCCATTGGAATATTTTATTTATGATCAATATTAAAATATTCTTCTTTTTGTTATTAATATTTTTCCTCAATGTCACTTGTTAATTGTATGTTGAGTAAGAAACTAATTACACATCTTAATCCCATTGATGAGAGTCTATATGTTACAGAGAGATGCTAGAACTTACATGTATTTATCCAACTCATGCATGGTTGAGCTTTTGAAAGTTGTCCCTTAACTATTCTTCTATGGGAATGGATCATTTTTAGTCCATATAAGTGATAAATGTCAACATGGTATAATGTCAAAGAATTTTCAGTGAGAGAAATTACAAAATATGAATCATAAATTTATCTTGCAGTAACTAGTCATAATTTATTCCTTCATTTGTAAGTTGATCTGCAATGTTAATACTCGTTTTTTTGACTTTGGATCACACAATCACTGAAAATTGATGGTGAGGATCCTTGCTACGCTCTAAGCCTCCAACTAATTGCTGGCAGTTCTAAATTCTTCTAATGACTAAATCTTGCTACATCTCCTTGATAATTTGAGCAATTATTTGAGAATTACACTCTATGATTATCTTGGAGAATCCTTCTCTAGATGCAATGAGAAGATCATATTTTAGAGCATACAATTCCACCAAATTATTACTATTTATGCCAATTTAGCTAGGATAAATCCAAATCATGCCTAGTCAAATTTTGAAAGCCCCTTAGAATCTGACTATGCCGAACTTGCCTTTAGAGGCACCATGAAATTTTAGCTTGAGGGATTATGGAGGATGGGGGGTCCCATTTGTCTATAGTACTTCTTATATGTAGAATATATCTTATAAAATTGAGGGTGGTACTAGGTCGGACCTCCAAAGCATTCATGATGATTACATCTTCAAAATTATATTTGTAGTAATATTCACTCTAACATGTTATGAGGATTGTTTCCTTAATGTTTTTCTTATTTGTGCTCCATATTGGGCCCATATCTAGGGAGAGTTTCTTTAATATATATATATATATATATATATAATATATATATATATATATATATATATATTCCATTATTTCCAAACATCCTATAGAAAAGAAATAATGGAAGAGCTATTGGGCTCAATTAATAATAAAATATGAAAAGGTTGATTGTCTCCAATTTTCAATAGTATATATGAGGTTGAATCTACATTTATCCAACTACCTAAATGAAAAAAACACCCTCATCACATAAGGTTGTTAAAATAAAATAGGTATTAAGGAGGTTCTCTATAGTTTCATCTTCTATGTGTTAGAGATGAAAAAATGAGTGTCCCTAGAAGCCTCATCAAACCAACTCATCCAATGTCATAATTTTACCTTTGGTGAAAAGCCAAAATGAAATGAGGCCTTCAGCCAAAGAAGAAAATTTTGATAGGATATGGAAGCAAAAATTCTCCTTTTTTACTTGGTACACACCTTTGATATGGTCAGAAACAAGTTCATAATTGGTGAAGAATACAATTCCATTGGATCCATATTCCTTAGTTGTTCCCAAGTCTTCTCTAAGTGAAACATAGTATTCTTTATATTTTGTTGTATTTCTAGGTACATCCCTTCTCCTTTGGAGGTCATTGTTTGTCACAATATTCTATAGCACATACATAATCATTGGTTGTCCTGGATTGGGATAACAAGAAACTTCAATGCATAATGTACATTTTAAACCTTGTTTAATGGGTTTTTTAGTCCCTATAAAAAACCCAATAAAATGAATAATATATTTATTTTCTACAAATTCCTTGGCCATAAAAGGTTTGATCAAGAGCTTTAGGGCATAATGATGAAAACAAAGTATCTAAAATCAAATTTTATCATGGAATGCATCCTAGGTATTGGGGAGATGGTTAGCATGGAAAGTGGGCAGAGACTCTTGGTCTGATTGGGGGAATATACCTAGATGGAAGGAGAGGATATTTACGTGAACTCTCCAAATCCGAAGCATCATCAAGGAGATTGTTACCAACCTACTGTTTGTTTCATTCTTGTATCAAGAAATATGATAAAGTAGTCCAAATTTAAGAGGGAGGAATCCAATTTTACTTCCTTTGGAAATTTTATTATCAATTGTTTGTTTCAAGAAGAGAGATTGAACTTGTCAATTTTTAGTCTATACAGTTCAAATTTAGTTTTTTTATAACCTTGCATAGAACAAATTGATAAAAATCCAAAATTTTTAGTTTTTTTCATAGACATTCTATCTCAATAAAACCCCTCAATTTTAGTTTTTTAACTGAACATTCAATTGCGAACCAAATTTTTTCCCTCCATTTTAGAATATTCATTCTATTATTTTAATATATGAACATAAAACCTCATATTTTAGGTTTTATATTCTACATTATATTGATGGTATGAATATTCCGAAATGGTGAGAATGAAGCCCCTTCGAAATTGAATGTTCTTTCACTAAAAAACCAATATTTGTGGACTTTTAACACATCACTTTTAGCATTATTATAAAATTTATACTAAAAACCACTCTCTTACATAGTAATAAAAATTGTCAATATTTCTATATCTCCATTCGAACCAAATTGTCAGTGATAAAATTACTGAGATGTAATAACCATATGTACTAAAAAATGAACAAGGGTGATTGTGGGTGCTCTCTTCAAATCTAAAGCAACATTTAGAGAAGATTGTGGGTTGTATACTTCAATAGATATTGGATTCATAGGATTGTTCAATGATGGTTCATAGGTTTGGCTTCAAGTAGAAGAAATTGGTCTACGAAGTGTGTTGACTTCATAATGGAAGGATTTTGGTAATGGGCTTACAAGATTTGAACTCTCACTATTGGATGTGGCTGCTACTCTAGTTTGGTCTTAGAATTTTTCTCTAGGGATCTTAACAACTAAATTAGGATATGAGGAATTAACTGTAGTCAATGAGGATATATATAGGAAATGGCAGTATCAATTGGTTAGGAAAATGAAAGGTGGATCTTTAAAGATTAGGATGTTTTTATGTTAAGACGCCATACTAACTATGGTTACCACTATAATGGGATTGGGTAGACAAACTTCAAATGTATATTAAATCTATGAATATGTTTGTATGTGACAAATTATCTAAACATGGGCAAGAATAAGCAAAGAGTTGCAGAGTTGAATAGTTACACTATAAATAGGATATTTTTTTTTATAGAAATACAAACATATTTGCACAAAAAAACTTCACATTTAAGTATATAAAAATACAAACTACAACAAAATACAAACACCAACTAGAAAAATAAAAATAAAAACAAAATTCCATAAATTTAAGGTAACGCTATATTCTTTCTTCACACCTCTAAAAAGAAATACATAATTCAAGAAAACATGAATCAGAACAAAGCATCAAAGGCCTAATGTGGTTGTAAAACTCTATTCTTTATTTCTTTAACTGAAAATGAAAAAGATTGAAAGACCTTCAAAATGTTCATTAAATATGGATTTTGAATGTACTTCCATATGTAGATTAAATCTATTAAGAGCCCTATATTTCACAAATTATCTAAACATGGGAAAAAATAAGCATGCTCAAAAAGAAAAATCACCAGTTGTTCTTTCGATTTATTGTTTCAGTGTTTTGATGTTGGGGTTTGGAACTATTATTACGCGAGGCATTATTGTTGCAACTTTTTTGAGTTGTTAGCTATGATTTTTTTTTAATCTATTTTTTCTATGATTTTTAGCTTCAATGGGCACTAGAGGAATTGTTGTTGCAGTCTACTATGAATTTCAAATTACTTGAATACGCATGCTTATTCAAGTAATGTGGGTAGATTGAAAAAATAAACAGAGTTGTCCTTTTCTAGAAATAATAGACACACTCTTTTTTGCTTTATCATTGAATTACTAATGCATTGGGGTTGAATGCATTTTAACTCTATCATACATGGAATAATGTATGATTCATTTCAATATACACACTCTGCTAAAAGTCATGCATAGTTAATGGTTCAAGGCTTCAAAGTACTCTATGTTTTGTGAGATGCCATAACCCACATTCTGAATCCAAGGATTTCTACTTCAAGGTATTGAAGATGAATTAGGACAAATATACAAAATAGGGTTGTGTGCCAAATGGAATGCACTATTTGTAAAATATCAACAGCCACCGTTGATTGGCTAGAATCAATGATCATGATTTTTCGGTGGAACCCAATAAGGATGCAATCAATAGTGTACTATCATGATTCATTAAGAAATGATTTGTGTAGACAAGAATCATTAAGTGTCAATTTCACAACTATAAGATCAACTCTCATTCTACAAGCATGAGTGAGACATAAATTGTCTACTCTGAGCCATGTATCCAATTCAAGCCCAATAGTATAATAGTCATCCAATTGCAGAAGGAAGCGCTCGATGAGTTACGCAATCAATAGTTAGCTTTGACTGGGTCATTCAAATCACCGCATAGGACAGATGAAGAATCAAATAATATAATTGTTTTTTTCATCATGTCTATTTATATCTAAGATAGTGAAGTTGCACCTATTGTATAGGGTGGGAGGGTGGAGGGATGAAATAAGGCGACTTTACCACACTCAATAAGGGTATTTATATGTGTCACTTACTGAAGAGGGTTATCAACGTTGCTGCTATTATATGGGTTATCATCCTTGTTGTTGAGTTCTACTAGATTCCTAGACTCCTAATGATGCCTTCGAGGTAATTTTTTCCACTCTTATTGGGTCAATTTCCATTTAATCATTGTAATTTAGTAAATATAGAACAAGTGTACTCATTTTGGAAGAGTAGAGGATTCTCATGCTTGAATTTTTGATGATGTGGTCAGGTTGATATGAGGACAAGGTGTTGTGCCCAATAGAGTTTCAAATCCAATGCCCAAGAATTCCACTAGTGCCTAAGAGAGATGAAAATCCAATGCCCAAGAATTCCAATAGCACACAATAGAGTTGCAAATCACTAAAACGAAAATACATTCAAAAAAAAAATCATAACTAACAAGTCAACAAGAAAAATTGCAACAATAGTTCCTAACTATAACAACATTAACTGAATGCAACAATAGTGCGAGACCACAATACTGAAAGGACACAACAATAATTCCTCCAACACACAACGATGTTGCAAATCTCCAAAAACAAATTAACAGCTAAAAAAAAACCACAACAATAATTCCAGACTGCAACAATAGTGACTTACCACAACAATAGAGAATGACTTTAACAATAGTTCCAGAACAAAACAACAGTGCCAGACCACATCGACAAATACCACAAATATAATTCCTCCAATGCTCAACTAAGCTGAAAATCATTGAAAAAAATTAGATTAAAAAAAAAACATAGCTAAAAACCTTAACAATAGTGCTAGACCAGACCGCAACAACAATGCCTAACTGAAACAATAGTGAATCACTTAAACAACAGTTTGACACCACAATGCCAAAAGACTACAACAACACTTCCTCTAATGCATAATAATTCCTCCAACACACTATGAAGCTTCAAATCACTGAAATAAAATTAGAAAAAAAAATCATAGTTAACAACTCAAAAAAAACTACAACAACAATTCCTTACCACAACAATAGTGACTGGCCGAACCAACAATGCCAGACTGTAACAATAGTGCTAGACCAAAATAATATTCTCAGACAACAATGCCAAAAGATCACAACAACAATTCCTCCAGCACGCACCGAAGTTTCAAATCACTGAAAAAAAATAGATTGGTAAAAGAAATCATAATTGACAACTTAAAAGAAACTGCAACAACAATTCAAAACCCCAATGCTAGAAGACCAAAATAATAATTTGAACAAACAAGTAGCGAAACATTTTGTACGGCCTCATGATGCGCCCCCCCCTTGAGATACACATATAACTTTTTTTGACCGAAAAAGTTTTCCAGTTGAAATTTTTTTCACCCAAAATACATTTTTGTCTGAAAAACATTTTCGGCCAAAAATATGTTTCATGGTATTCGAGGTTCTTGTTAACCTAAATGGCCAAACTTTAGGCCAAAAGTTATATTTAAATGTTTGTCAAAAAAATACTTAGTTCGGCGAAATTTATATTATATATATATATATAATATTATATATATGTTGATGTATGTATGTATGTATATATAATATATACATACTACATTCAACATACACATACATATTAATACTACATACAACATACTTACATATCTATATATATAATCTATTTATATATTTATTATTAATATATTTTTCAACGAATAAGCCAAAGAATTCGACTAAAAATATATGATCATGAATTTTTCATAAAAAATTCTAACAAAAGTCTAAACCGTCTTCACTTTTTCACATTTTCCTTAGTCTGCATAAACTATGGTTTTCAACATATTCTCCTTTGTTACAAATACTTCACTGTGACTTGAAGAATCTACTCAATAGAAAAACATACCTTTGGTCTAAATTTGTGCTTTTTCTTTGTACCTCAATCATCCAAACAACACCAAGTTGTCAACATCCATATAAAATAAAAATAAACCACAAGCATGCATCAGTACCTAACTACTACAACTTCCGGTTTAGTAGGATTTTGTTTTGTATACATGGTTCATTCAAATTCATGAAGAAATCCCCTTCGATGCAAACTTCACCTCCCAAAGTCTACAACCAACAATATGGTCCAGTCATAGAGCATCCAACCAACACATGGCCCACTCCTCTAAGTTTTAATGAATTCCATAATAGAGGCTACTAAGCTAATCTAGAAAACTAGCAAGTCGTCATGGACACATGATAAATTCATATGCATATTTCTCTAGGCCTTACAATGATATGCCCTTTTCATGTTCCATAGATACAAATACAACACACTCTAGTTCATGGAGATGTTGAGCACAAAACTCTTTGATGACCAATACATCACATCAAAATGTTTCGATATAGGCTTTATATAAATACAATGTCTAGATGACATTACAAGATGGTCATGAGTACGTTATTATTCAAATCAAATAATTATATTTTTTTCCACCACCATCCAATATTCATTGCTGCTATAGCCATTACTACCACAAGAAGTATCATGAGTTATTATTTTCTACTCCATAAAGGATCACATCGATATATTCACTTGTTATTTCATCACTATGGACTCTTCTTTTGATGGAAAATTTCACACATGGACATATTCTTCTTCGTATTGCAATATTAATGGAAAGAAGACCATTCTACATATCTATTTCCATAATTGACAACTCTTCCCCACATGCAATCCTTTCATAGGGCCATTGCAACTTGAAGTTGGTCCATCCTTTATATTGAGTGCATATATAAGTGGACCAATACTTTTACTTTTTTAAGGCTCTTCAACCACAACATAGAGATAAAGTGTATTAGAGTGCTTACTCCTAAAAGGATAACCCTTTTTTCCTCTAGCATGGACCATTTTACATACTCCAACAATCTAAAGAAGAAATGGAGGTCCATCTTAAAATCAGATCTATTATGGGTCAACATGGATCAAAATTTAATGAAAATTTTAAAACATGAAGGTGAAGATGTTAATGGTATCTTCCCTAGTATGTTGGAGATGTGGAAATGCCTTCATAATCAAGATGGAGTTGACATGGGGAATGTTAGAAAAAAAGAAACATTTCAATAGTATGCTTCTAGTATGTACGAGATGTATAAATCCTTCCATACGCAATAGGGAGTTGAAGCATGACATACTAAGAACAACCATAGATCCATATTAATTTTACATCTATAATTTGTCACTAGGGATTAAATCCACTAAGGTGAAAACCTTTTTGACATTGAAAATATATATAGAAAATTTGTTGGATTCATGAGTTTTATGCTATGTATCATTAAATAATTTTACTTGTAAATATTTTCTCAACATATATTTGTGCCTAAAAATATATTTTTATTATATTCATATTCCAATGACATTTTTTTTTTTTTTTTTTTTTTTTTTTTTGGAATTATGTTTCTCATTTTTCTTTTACATTTATTCCATTTTTCTAGATATCAACATGTAATGTAACTCTCCTTTGTTATTTATGTAAATGCAACTTCTTCATTTGGAAATGGAGAACCACCCAATTCTAAGGGACTAAATAATTTTGCACTATATTATTAATAATCAATGATGTATAATGCTATTTATGACAGACATTGACTTTTTCTTCGTTATGTGTGTGTGTGTGAAATATTTTAGTTTTGTTGGCCATTGGAATATTTTATTTATGATTAATATTAAAATATTCTTATTTGTGTTATTAATATTTTCCCTCAATGCCACTTGTCAATTCTATGTTCAGTAAAAAATGAATTACACATCTTAATCCCATTGATGAGATTCTATATGATACAGAGAGATGCCATAGCTTATATGTATCTATCAAACTCATGCATGTTTGAGATTTTGGAAGTTGCCTATTAACTATGTTTTTATGGAAATGGATCCTTTCTAGTCCATCTAAGGGATACATGTCAGCATTGTATAATGTCAAACAATTTTCAATGAGAGAAACTACAATATCCAAATCATAAATTTTATCTTGCACTAACTAGTCATAACTGATTCCTTCATTCGCAAGTCGATCTACAATTTTAGTACTCATTGTTTTGATCTTGGATGACACAATCACTGAAACTTGATCATGGGGGTCCTTGCTACACCCTAAGCCTCCAACTATTGCTAGTTGTTCTAAATTTTGATAATGAATGAACCTTGTTGCATCTCCTTGATAATTGGAACAATTATTTAAGAATTACCCTCTACGATTAGCTTGGAGAATCCTTCTCTAGAAGCAATGAGAAGACCATATTTTAGAGCATACAATTCCACCAAATTATTACTATTTATGCCAATTTTTCTAGTATAAATCAAAATCATGCCTGGTCAAATTTTGAAATCCCTTTAGAATCTAACGATGCACAGCTTGCCTTTAGAGGCAACATAAAATTTTAGCTTGAGGCAGTATGGAGGGTGGGAGGTCCCATTTTTCTGTATTACTTCTTCTATGTAGAATATATCTTAGAAGCTTGAAGGTGATACTAGGTTAGACCTCCAAATCCTTCATGATGAGCATTATAGTTGTAGTCATGTTCACTCTAACATGCGATGAGGATTGCTTCCTCAATGTTTTTCTTATTTGTGCTCCATATTGGGCATGTATCTAGGGAGAGTTTCTTAAATATATATCTATTCCATTATTTCCAAGCATCCCATAGAAACGAAATAATGGGAGAGCTACTAGGCTCAATTAAGAATAGGATAGGAAAAGGTTGATTGTCTCCAATTTTCAGTAGTATATATGAGGTTTAATCTACATTTATCCAACTACCTAAATGCAACAACACCCTAATCACATAAGGTTTCTAAAATAAAATAGGTATTAATGAGGTTTT
>APFE031555229.1:0-12967 GCA_000404065.3 Pinus taeda
CCTCCTCTATCAGTTCTGAGAACTTTAATATGCAGCCCGCTTTGGTTCTCCACAAGTGCCTTGAAATTTCGGAATTTCTCAAACACTTCACTTTTGCTTTTAAGAAAATAAATCCAAGTCTTTCTTGTAAGGTCATCAATAAATGTTAGGAAATATTGGTTGCCTGCTAATGATGCAGCTTGCATCGGTCCACATAAATCTGAGTGGATGATCTCTAAGGGTGCCTTTGCCCTTATGCTTTTACCTAATGGAAAACTTTCTCTATGTTGTTTTCCCAATATGCAGCCTTCACATAGGCTGTCCGGTTTCTCTATCAATGGTAATCCTTTCACCATTCCTTTTCTTCTTAGCAAGTTTAGACCTCCAAAATTGAGATGTCCAAATCTCAAGTGCCACAACCAATTTTCATCCTTTGGCACGCTTTGGAAGGCCTCTTGGGTCACTGCTGCAATTTAATTTTTGTTTTTCAAATCTGCCCTGATCTTGAGAGGGAACATCCTGTTCCTTGTCATCCTTACTTCAGCAATGCATTGTTTGCTAGGTGGTATATCCATGATGGTACACACATCATTCACAAAGTAAACATTGTAACCCTTTTGAACAAGCTGTCCAATACTCAAGAGGTTACATCTCATTCCGGGGACATAATAGACATCTGCTATGGTTTTCCTTTCTCCTTGCTTTGTAAATATTTTTACCTCCCCTTTTCCCATAACAGAAACTTTGCTATCAGTTCCTAGTGTGACCTCTGATTTCATATTTTTATCTAGGGCAGAAAAGAGAGCTATATTTCCTGTCATATGGTTGCTGCAACCTGAGTCTAAAAACCATATGTCTTCACTATTTGTTTCAGCCATGTTACATGCTAACAACACATTAGTTTGGCTGATGTTCTCTCTAGTAACATTTGCATTTTGTCTATTACTCATATCATGTTGCTTCTTCCTACATTCACTGGCATAATGCCCATATTTCTTACAATAATAGCATTGGACATTGGATTTTTCATACCTTTGTCCTTGAGCATGATGTTGTTCTCTTTGCTGGCTGCTGCCTTGGCCTTGGTTCTGATTTGGATTGCTGCCTCTTCCTTGAGCATTTGCTGGACTGTTCCTTCCTCCTCTGTTCTGGCTTCTGCCCCTTCCTCTCTTGTTTCCTCTGCCTTGACCTCTTCCTCTTCCAAAGGACATCTGGGTCTTGAAGGCTTGCTCTAGAGATGAGTTCTGATTCCTACTCAATCTCTGCTCATGTGTTATCAGTGATGCATGTAGCTCATCAACTGAAAAGCTTGAGAGATCCTTTGTCTCTTCAATGGTGGTGACAATAGCATCAAACTTTGAGGGTAAGACCCTCAGTATTTTCTCCACAATCCTCCTATCTTCAATGGTTTCTCCATGAGTCCTCATCTGTGTGACTAGACCAATTACATGTGTGAAGAATGAGTCAATATTGTCTAACTCCTTCATGTTGAAATTCTCAAAATCTCTCCTCAGCAACTGTAGTTTTGTTGTCCTCACTTTCTCCATGCCTTGGTAGGCTGTCTTGAGAGTTTGCCATGCTTCCTTGGATGTCTTAGCTCCTGCTATCCTTGGAAACACACTCTTGTCTAATGCTTGATACAAGAATACAATGGCTTTTGCATCCTTCTTCCTATTGCTCTTCAATAGGTCTTTCTCTCCCTGAGTTAATCTGTTAAACTCAGTCTCATTTGCTGGTTCATCAAAACCATCTACAACTATTTCCCTTAAATCTTGACAGGCAAACAGGGCTTTCATGGTTATTGCCCAATAGTCGTAGTTTGTCCCATTGAACTGTGGGAATTGAGGGTTAAAGAAACCCATGCTAGTGCTTGTGCTAGCCATTCCTTGCATTCTCAGCTATGCTCTTAAATCCTTGACTGTGTATTTAAAAACAACTGATTGTTGCAACCAAAAGACTCTTCCCTTCAGCTTCTTTGTCACCTACAAAGAGCCTAAGCCTGCTCTGATACCACTGTTGGGTATTTTTTCTGGAAATGGAATGGGAAAATACCAAAACCACAAAATATAAAACACAGAGGCTATGCTCTGTTTCCTTCACTCCAGGATCTTTTACACAGAGGAGTCTTTTAAAAAAAAATTACTGAACAGAGAGTATTCCACCACCATAAAATGATTTATATTCATTAAACAAAAAACACTTACATATTCATCCTCTTTTACTCAGAGGGATTCACCAAAACATTTTAACAAGAATTACTCTGCCTCCTATGAAATTTTACACCATTATGTGTAAATATTTCATTTACATTCACTGCTGTGTGAAAACAAAACTTACAGGGAGTTACAGATTTACCTTTTCACTGCTGTGAAACAATACATGGTTTTCAACAAAACTGTCCACTAGTTTTCTTCATTTACTTTCTCCTTCTTCTACTCCTGCACTGCTGTGCAATTTTTACTTCTTACATTACAAGCAAAATTACTCAGCTGCATAAAACCCCTTTTCCATTACAAACCCAAAAATCTTCACACACAGGAGAGTGTGCTCACTGGTTTTCATTTGTTCGCTGCTGCGAATACAATCAACTGGTTTTCTGCGGACCCCTGTTTTTTTCATATGCAAATTACATTACATACATACAATCTCCGTGCGTGTTTTTTTTTTACACAACAAAAAAAATGGGGTCAATGTTTTTTTTTTAAGAAACATATATTAAAAAAAAAAAAAAAACTTACGACATATTTCGCCCATACTCTTATTAACTTCGCGGTATCAAAAACATTAAAGAAATTACCAAACATATGACATAATAATAAACATAGGGTATGGGTTATATTTAATTGTCAACAGGCCCGTGTACTTTCCTCATGATCAGACGGCGGACAGACTTAGCGTTAATCCAACGGCAGAGGTTGCATATCGGAACACCCTTTCTCACTGTACTTTAAACCATCGTGCAACTTGGTAAATCAACGGACGTAAATGCTGGAGGTAAACGGACGGGTGAAAACAATATTGGAAGAGGTGAGTTGACCGAAAGTTACCTTCCGATATGTGTCAGGTGCTTACGTCACGCCTGTCCAGATGTCAGCATCGGAGCACCATCATACCGAAACAGCGTTATGCCAAAAGCGGTGCGATATCTTCCTGCCGGTTTCAAGTTTTGTTGAGTGGTTTCAGGGTTTGAACGGTCAGCGTTGACTGCTGGCCCGCGCGCGCTCAGTTGGAATTATAATTTTAACATCCCAAACTATATTGGTATAAAATAAATTGTCACAACATTTTTACATTGGGATTCTCTAAGCATGCAATAAGAGGTGGGTTTTTTTATATCCAAAAACTTTAGTTAAAATTTAGATAAATGACAATTACACAAACATCGGTTAACTAATGAATTGATGAACGTCAACGATCGCTATAACTCTGCTGAAGGCAGGGACTAATAAGAACTCCACAATCCACTAATAACTTATTAATAACTGATTCATATTTTGTTGTAAATCTAATATGTAATCAAAACTAATGAAGCAAAGGACTTGAAAGAGTTGCATCAAATTACAGGCAAATGAAAATCTCACCTTAACACCGTAATCTTTAAGATTGTATGGTACCAGTACTTTGTCACAAGATACCTTCATTGCTGGAGAGGAAGCACATAATTATAAAAAATGGTTAAGTCATCAACCAGCAATAATAAAATCAACGCATAGAATTTAGTATTCAAGGCTATCAATTTCAATGAAAAAGGTCGGGTACGATTCTTGCTTTGGGAAAATAGCAAGCAATTGATTTATATCTACGTAGCAAATCATTCAGTATCATGTGGTTAAGCATTTTAACATTATATCACCTATATATGCCAGGAATCTTTGATAAATTAGGGACATTCGTTCATTTGGGAATTAATCCCAAACTGGAAGAAGAGACCATCTGGCCTGATAGAAAAAACAAGCCCTAGATTTTAGTTATTTATTCTTAAAATAGTCGTGGAAGCAATTAAAGTTATGTTTTTTAGTTTGTACAAAACTTGAAAATGTCCATCCTAACCTGGCAAAATTAACACCATGGTGAATAAAGGACTACAATCCATGCTTGCTTCCTTTCAATCAAGCTTGCAAGCTTTTGAATGCCTTTTGGTGTCACCCTTTGAACATTTTCCTCTCTGAAAACCTCTGAACATTTTCATTAGCGAAAAAATCATCAGCTCTATTTGCAATGTGCACTAAATTTTTCTCATCTCTGTGCACTAAGTTCTTGTTATCTCTCAATGAGATTTTAATGGTTTCCTGCTCTACAAAACCAAATGTTATATCAAACCGAAATTTTTATAAAAAAAATTTACTATTTTTTTTGCATTCTCATATAAGTCAGAATAATAAACAGAACTAATAAAAAATATGGACTCACAATTAGTGCAACTGATTTTGAAATCTAAACAACACAGTTAGTTGACTAGCTAGCCAAAATTCAATCCCAAATAAAAGATCATACAACCAGCTATTAAGTAATTAGATTGCGACAATACGCTCAATCTAAATCTGGTGGCAACATTGGAGAGTATGTTCATCCAAGGGAGCTCATAAAGTATCCACACGTATCACTTATATTAGAGTGAAAGTTATAAATCTTAAATTTGAGAAAACATTGGCTTATTCTTAAATTTAAGAATTGTTTCTATAGATTTAGAGGTATCGTTGTATAAAACAAAGGCTTGCCTGAGATCCATATTTTTTTATAATAAGTTATAACATCTCTAAATGGAAAAAATAACTTTTTCACTTAAGCAAACAAAAGAACTCTATACCAAAATGGAGGTTAGTTTGCATGGCATCTATACACATTTGTTTATAGCATAAAATTAACACAATTAGGATGCATTAAGAATATACTTATAACATATACAAAATAACAAAAATCTCTCCAAAGAGGTCTATTTTTCTAATCATTTATTATTATGTGTCAAAATCATCCCTCCAATTGTCCGATTTCAGTCTGACGTAATACTGGGGAATTCAGTCTGACTTAATACTGGGAAGAGTAATCTTTTACCTCACTTTTTGTTCTCTTCTATTTTTGTCATGATATCCGAAACTCTTTGAAATCAATAAAAAAAATACGCTAATTTGGATAAGTCTACGGCAGAGTAATATTCTACACTTTTTCTTCTCTTCTATTTTTGTCATGATATCGGAAACTCTTTGGGAGCAATAAAAAAAGGATAGGCTAATTTGCATGTCTACGTGAGAGAGAAGCAACTTGAGCGAAGTGAGAGCGGAGGAAGGTCTGCATAAGGCTCTTTGAAAAAGCAGTAGGAATTTGAAAAAGCCTTCTGCAAAGAAGCAGCAAAGAGAGAACCAGTTCTGAAAAAAAATGATTAAAAAAAAAAAATCGAACTACATCCCGTGATGCATTGGAAGAGTTAATCCACCTGCATTATTAAGGCATCCCAAAATTTCATAAAAAGCATTAGCGTTAATAAGCTTGACTCCACTACAAGAGGTCGCGTTAATCAACGCAACTTCACGGCTAACAGTGCGTTATAGTAATTATAATCAATGGTCAACATAGTCTTCGAATTTTGAAGCCGAGTCTTCATACGGAAGGAGCATTCCAATGCGGGAGCACAAATCAAAAAAGCTAAAGGAGTATGATGGTGTTATTTTAAATGGGCTTGTTTCAATTAATTATTGTTTTTTGAATTTATTGAGATAAGATTCATATTATTTATGAAAGGTTTATTTGATTTTTTAAATAGACTCTACTTGATTTGGAAAAGTGACTATATTTTTATATAATTTCTATATAAAGGAGTTGTAACTTTTTAAAGGGCATTATATTATTTAAAAGTGGGTTTTTAAAAAAGCGAATTAAAAAAGGGAGTTGCATGTTTTTTGAAAAAAGAGATTTAAAAAAGACTTATTGTTATATCGACTCTAGGAATTGTGAATTTTTTTTTGTAAAAGTTAGTGTGAAAACATTGCCCTCGCGAAAAATTGTAGACTTATTTGTTTATGGAATTCAAGCAACAATGACATTTTTATTGTAGTTAGATGAGAGGTCTACAGTTTGTTTTGTTTGTTGAGTTGTAGTGAGCTAACACTCAACAAATGGGAAAAACCTAGAGGCTAAGAAGGTGAAAGCGACAACAGGAGATGTTTGAGATCTTTTTAGATCTAGAAGTGAAGAGGCAAAAGGATGTCTTTGCATTGACATGCATAAAAGAATTTGTGGATGACAGCATTCTTCCCTTGATTTCAAAAACCAAGACAACCAAGGAGGCTTGGGATACCCTTGAGAGGTGTTTTGGTGCAAGACGGAGCATTGAAGTTGAAGATGAACGTGGACCTATAGCATCAGATCTACAACGAGATGAAAATTTTGTTAAATCCCACTCTGCTCAGCCACAAGTCGATGTTGTTTGTGAAGAAGTCACAGAAGCAAAAGATAAGGAGCATGTAGATGCTCACGAAACCCACTGTGCACAACCACAAGTGGATGAAAATTTGGCGATTCCAACTCAATTTGGTGAATCCAACAACAGAGCTTGCTAATGAAATTTTGGTGAATCTAGCAACAAAGCTTACTGATGACACTGAAGCTACCATTGGAGTAGTTAATATTATGGTGAATCAAGCAAATAATATTGCTGATGTAAATTTTGATGAAAAATTGTTGGCTAATGATGAATGGTTGCAGGTGATGCAACAAAAATATCATATTGATATGATGCTATTTGGTGAGATAGTGGAAGACAACCTGTCTACAGCAGCACAAGTTAGTATAGAAGTGAAAGAAACATAAACATAGATAGAGGTAGAAGCAAAGAAGAAAGCCCAGAAGGAGAAAACAGTGACAGAGGCTAAAGCGGAGATGGAAGTGCAATAGAAGGAAGCTCTCATTGCAGAGCAAAAGGAACAAAGCCAATTTGGTATTGCAATTTTTTTTTAAACTAACCATTGTTTTCCAGTGTGCAGGTATAAAAAATGATTATGAAGAAGAATTAAATTTCCTTGAGGCTTAGCTTGCAACACCATGCCTTGAGAAAGTCCGGAGAGAAGCTACAGAAATGAATCTTGAAGACAACTTGGATGATGAACAAATTAATGAAACTTTTAGGTATTGGAGTCCTGAAGAGATGAAATTGTATTATGGTTTTATGTTGCAACACATTGATGATGAAAAGCACACTACAGAAGATAATATGTGGCAGTAACCCACATACAAGTTGTTTTTTGAAGAAGTCCAAGATATGCTTAGACAGTCTAGAAGAATGGAAAACTTACACCAACAAATGAAGAAACTGAAATTTGAAGCCTACAACAAGAAGAAAAAGATGAAACAATTTAGAGGTTACATGATCTAGAAGAAGAGGAGAAGAAAAGTAAATCTAGTTGAAGCCAATTTTTTAAATTGTAAAGCCTAGCTGAGACATAGACCAATAGGCATCTTAATTGAACTTTTATGTGGTTGTAATTAAGGCGGAGTGTTGGAGAATTTAATTCCAACCACCTTTTAGGTGTCAAAACCATCCCTCCAAGTGTCCAAGTTTAGTTTTAGTTAGTTGAGTTTAAGCTGAGTTTAACTCCAGTCATTTATTATTGATGTTTCTAATGTAATCTTATTTAACTCTTTCATAATACTAAGAAGAGTAGTCCTCTGCTCCACATTTTGTTCTCCTTAATTTTTGTTAGCATATATCAATTAGATATACAAACCACAAGAAACAATGATAAACATTTGTACTGCTCGAAAGAAAATACAACATTGTTAATTAGAATTATGTGGCCAAATGCCATTGTTCTCATCACTAGTATTTGTCATCACGTCTTTACAGTAGCTATTCAAGTTCCAAATGTATTAGATTAGTTAGAACTAGTATTGACTCACAATCAATATTTGCTACTGGAATATATTTTGTTGGCCTTGAGTGAGGCCATAATTTCGCCAGGATGTTGAATTTCTCACTTGAATTTGGCGAATTTTTTTCAAGAAATCTAACTGTTGAAATGTTCAAATCATTTTTTTAATGGAAAAAATGAATTAAGCATCATCAAGAACCTCTCCGCACCCAAAAATCCTGAATTTTAACAACAAGTTATGGTCATTAAGCCAATGGAATGTAATTAAGATCACCATCATTCCAATGTTAGTTACACGAGAGAATTACTCTCTAAAAAATTAGAGATAATAAAATGCATATATAACCTAAAGACGTCGTCATTCTCCTAATTCAATAATCATAAATTCATTCCATAGGGATCAACCACTATCTTACAACACTGAGCTTTTATTGTCAAATAAAAATATACAACTTCTTCATATGTGGGATGAAAATAAATTCAAGAGGCAAATACATTAGGGCCATTATGGTTAAATATGCTCCAAGGTTTATTTTTTCACCTAACCAAATACAAAAAGAAATATTACAACACAGTAGCATTGGATTCTTCAGCTAAAATTGGCCAAACTTTCATTAATTCACATAAACCTCGAATGAAATCAATTGCTCAGAAGTTTTAAACAACCAAATAAGCACTTTGATCCTATTTGCATTTGAAGCAACTAGAAAACTTTTGTAAAAATCCCAACGTGCCCACCAAAAGACAAGAAATGTGAAAATGACTAAACTAGTTACAAAATCTGCTGAAGGAGCAAAACAAGTTGTTGTAGGCTTTAACTATGTTTATTAAGGACCCAAACAAAACAAAAATTTGAAAATGTCCTACTTTTGGAGATTCAAATTGATTTATAGGGATATGGTCGATGTCTACTATGCATTCCATGGAAAGGAAATATGCATGACATACGTACAGTTGATTAACGATGCATGTACAACATCAATGATGCTTATTCTAATAGGTCCCTGACAATTCTTCTTTGCCCCAATTGGAATTTGTAGAACAAGAGCTTTGTCCCCCTAGGTTTGTTATTATCATCTTCTTGTCCTTAAAACTTTGCTCAAAGTAGATCCATTTTGTTGACAAAGAAAATTCTTAGAATGCCATACCTATCTGCTTGCCTCCATACAATCTCTACCTATGACAAAGCACCAGCACCATTGTCAAATAGACATAGAATCGTCAAGAACTCTAAGAGCACACTCCAATTCCAATCCAAAAGTATCATTAATGTTTATATGGTAATCATTCCATGAACATGTAGTTGCAACATAAGTAATGGTTATGCCTCTTTCCATCTACATCATTGTACTAGTGCCCTCATGAATCTAACCAATTTTATAGTTCTTGTTTGTATGGTAAAGAATCCTATATGTAGCAGTGGTTTCCCTTGCATTTATGTGGGCCATAATTCCAATATTTCAATGATGTTGGCTAAAGATGTGACAATTTTGCTAGGATGGTAACTTTTTTATGGGAATTAGATGTATTTTATTTTGAAATTTTTTGATTTAGAACCTAAGTCATGAGATTCGCTCCCCCACCCCTCAACATGCCACGAATCCGTCATGTCGGACATGATTTTCAACTAACATGTGTTAGATTCAAACCTAGAATCTCTCAGAGATTTGGGATTTGTGCTCTCTAGGAATTCAATTCACGCCCATGAAGAATTGTGATTTTCGGACACATGTCTGCCATAAAGAAACCTATGGGCTTGATAAAAGTTAGAATTAGGGTGCATTTTCTCAATTGCAATCGGTGTTTTGGTGTTTTGGGACTATGAGAGCGACCAACAAAGGAGATAGGTGTGTTTTGGAGGTGATTCAAGCCACAAGTATGTGGATTTCCATTCCATTTTTTTCTAGTTTTACTACTGCAATCTTTTTGTCCATTTTGTTTACATTTTTTCTTTATTTTTCAGCAATCATGGCTCAATTGAGGGCAACAACGAAGGGGAAGAAAAGGGGAGGAATATCCCCATTGGTAATGCCCCCCTTTTTCAATTTCATTAAGGTCTGCCATTGCTCCATCTGTTGGAAGTGGCGCTGTAACAACAACTTCAAGTGTTGAGAGAAACACCAATCTAGCATGACAACAAACTCAAGAAAGTAAATATCCCTTGTGGAAGTATGTTACAAGAGAACAAGGGCCAAACAAAAAGTTAAAGGCAAGAGGCAATGTTCTTTATAAATGCAACGTTTTCCACACTCAATTCAAGAGTGCCTATTTCTGTGTGAAAGCACATTCGTTCAGCATACCATCTTGTGTAATTGGAGCATGTTTAGGAGTGGCTACATCGAAGAGGAAATAATTCGAAAGAGAGGTAAATGTTGGTTTGGCAATGGTGGTTTCATCATTGAATAAAAACAAGGATGAGGATCCGCTTCCATTCATGAGGAAAAACAATACCAATTATCCATTTGGGAGTTCCTGTGGGGGTGCACGTCAAGCAACAAAAAGGAGGGTGCTTGGTCCAATGGACAAGATATTTCAGCAAGAAAGGCAAGAAGAGATTGATATCGCCATTGTGTTAGTTTTCTATCTCAAGTTCATGTCATTTAATATTTCATTATCACCTTTATTTATTGAGATGTGTCAAGCTCTAACTCAAGGGGTTCCATCGGGGTATGTTCCTCTAAGGTCAGAGAGGCTTAGAACTACATTATTGAGTAAGACAAAGAAGCAGGTGGATAAAATGTTTGAGCTTATAAGTCATCATGGCCAAATTCTATGGTTAGTATTGTTTCTGATGGATGGACAGATGCAGGATGCCATCCACTCATCAACTTCATGGGTCTTCCTTCAGTGGATCATTTTTATTGAAAGCATTGGAGGCTCTTAGAAATACAAGGATTCACGATATATGGGTGATTTGTTCACTATAGTTATGGTGTTGATTCTTGTGTGCAAATCATTATAGACAATTCACCTGTTTACAAGGCTACTAAAATGATTGTGGGAGAGGGTAGATCTTATTATTGAGATCCTAGAACCTATCATCGATTTGTTATGATTTGCAGATATAGACCTGCCCATCCTAGGAGAGGTTTATGAGGGATGGGATTCCATGATTGAGTCCATGAGGACCATTATTTTTCAAAGTGAGTTCCTGAGAATGAGACATCAGGGAAGGCCTTCTTCACCACCATACAAGATACTCTTTTCAGCAAGTGGGACACTAATTGCACACCTTTTCATTGTTTGGCTCACTTATTGAATCCAAAATACTACAACCATGAGTGGTTGAACGGTGGACCTTCAAGTAGATTCCCTCCTCACATGGATGGAAAGATTTCACAAGGGAGGAAGGATGCATTGAGACAAATATTTTATGATAGATCATCCCTTGATGAGGTGGACGATGCCTTTGCAAGTTTTCCACTCGCATTGGGTGATTTGCAAGATATGATGTTATTAAAGAAAAGGGAGCTAGGAAGCCCTATTCTTGGTGGGAAACTCATGGCGAAACATGCCCTCCTCTACCATAGTTAGCCATGAGGCTCATGTCTTTGGTTACTTCAACCTCTTATTGTGAGAGGAATTGGAGCACATATGGGAATCAGTATAGTTTGAAGAAGAGTAGGCTTGAGCAGTTCAGGGAAGAGACAATGATGTATGTGCACACCACCCTTCATCTTATTTACAAGAAGAAGGAGGAGTGGCTAAAGGGAAACATACAAATGTGGAATTTGTTTCTTGATGACATGGGTTTGAACAACATTGTTGAGTTGGCATTAGCCAACTTGGATCTTAATGACCCAGTGCTAGAGTTTGTCACTTTTTATGATGGTGATACTCTTGAGGAGTCATCCTCCACATCAGTAGATGCAAATATTACATTGGATATAGAGGAGGATGTAGAAGAGATAAGTGGTGGTATTGGTGTTGATTTTGATGTTGATGAGCTATAGGCATAACCTATAGCCTATTGGTAGTATCTCATGTATTATTCCTTTCTATTCTATGGTTTTAGGTTCTAGTGCCTACCTTGTTTTTTATTTGTTATTTTCCTTTGGATTTCCTAGTCAAGAGTCCTTAGGACTCAATACCTAAGTAATACATTTTTATTTTGATAGCTTAATGAGAAAATTGTAGTTTTTTTATTAATTTCTAGTTTTAAACTATTATCAATGACAAATCGTGATTTTAGGAATAATGTTACAAACTTAAAATGTACATGTATGGATATACAATTTAATTTGTTACATGTATCATCATGAGAATTTGTGTAATATCATAATATATATCATTGACGAATCATGATTGTAGGCATAATATTACAAACTTACAATGTACATGTATGAACCTATGATTCAATTTATCAGTTGTATCATCATGAGATTTGTGGAATATCATAATGTGTGTGTGTGTGGAGGGGTCTCCCTGTCCCATGTCGAACTCTTGTATTTGCATGTCCTAAGTGTCTCATGTCTCCATGTAGGGTGACTTAGTTTAGAAGTGTTCCAATCCAAATTTTGAATGTAGAAATAGACTCAACACCCTAAAAGCCCTAGCACACCTAAACTTCTATATTTTGACATTTGTAACATGGATTTCCAACAATTTCAATTGTAATTTTCAAAAACATGCTGGAAAAATCTATATTTTCAAGGTGAAATTATTTCCTACTTAGACTATCATATGTATGATAGTAGCATGACTTGTGATGGTCTTGTTCATAGAAAAAAAGGTAGGAATATGGATTGCATAACAAATGCAGAGAATCTCATTAAAATGAAATAAAAAAAGTATAGCTAAGGGAAAGATAATTTCTAGGATAAATGACATCTCATTCCTCTTAGAGGACTGCAAGATAACAAAACTTAGAATGTGAGTGTGCAAGAAATCAAAGCTTGTTGATTTCGTAAAGAACTATGGACATAGAAATAAGAATATTTATAGTTTTGAATACTCGAGTTGACTCCACTCTCACATCTTGAAATCAGACTCAAATCCTATGAGAAATTGCAATGGAAATTGAAAATCATACACATTAATGTTGACCACCTATAGCCATGAAAACAATCAGTATTCTTCTAGGAACACTAGTGGAAGTTGAAATAAAGGCCATATGGAGCACCAAG
>APFE031555234.1:6016-35309 GCA_000404065.3 Pinus taeda
GAAAATGGAAGAAAAATTTTGTTGTAGATGCACTCTCAAGAAAGGATGAGGATGTGGAAGCATTGTTTTGTGCTATTTTTGTTATCCAACCAGATTGGATAAACGAATGAAGGGATGAATGGAAGAAGAACGAAGAAGTATGCCCACTTATTCAAAAGTTGCAAAAGGTCCCAATTCAAACAATATTGCCAGAATTGAAGAGGAAGGAAAAACCATATTGGAACCTGGAGTAGTCACAGAAACAAGAACCTAATAGCTACGAAACTGATCAATTTCAGAGTATCTCATCAAATGGAAGAACTTACCCAGTGAAGATTCCACATGGGAGGACAAGAATTTTATACAGAAGCATCAATAACTACTTAAGTATTGAGGACAACAAATTTTGAAGGAGAGGGCATGTTAGGACCATATACTACTAGTGTAACCCCTTATTGTTATTAGTAAAACCCCCTTATTATATTGATGTACCCATGTAGTGCCCATATTGTTACTATTGTGCACTATAGAAGCCCACTATTTTTATTATTGTGCCCTTACATTATTATTTTTATGTCGACTCTGATTATATTATGATCCCTTAGACTCATATATATAGTAAGGATGTCTTGTCATTTGTATCATCGAAGAATTGTTCATTTGTGTAATGTAAAGGAGGTTGCCCCCTTGAAAAGGCTGAATTCTAAGGCGTTGATCTACCTTTTCTATCCTTTTATGAGTTGGTTTCATAACAAAGGTGCATTAGTAAGGCCAAAAGATATGACCAAAAATTCATAATGAACTTCATGAGTTTTAAATGTTGTTTCTTGAATTCCTTTCCTCTCCATTCTAATTTGATGATATCATAAATGAAGTTCCAACTTGGTAAAGTACATTTCTCTCTATAATTCATCCAAAAATTCGGCAATGACATGAAATTTTGGAAATATAAATTTAATAGTGATATTGGTGATATCTCTATAATGTAGACACATGTGTCATGATCCATACTTCTTGTGCACCAATACTAGGTTTAATTATACTTGCCTCTATCATTTCTAGAACGATATGTTCAACCTCACTCTTAAAGGAATATGTGAATCTACAAGGTCTGATGTTTGCAGGAACACTTCCTGGAATAATGTGAATAGCATGATAATAATCACGAATAGGTGGGATACCTTCAGGAGTCTCAAATACCTTTGAATGATTCTGAACGAATATTTGGATATAAGGAGGAATGGGAGACTTAGATTTTTTAAAATCTAGTGAGGATCATTGTGTAATTACACCTCATTTTTCCTTCCTCAAAATATAGTTCATGTCATTAGAGTTGATTATTTTATGATATATCCCTCTAATTCCCATTAATTTAAATCCATTTCATTCTCAAAATATTTGAAGAAAATTTCTTGTAAATTAAAGGTGATCATCCCTAATGATTGTATCCATTGGACTCCTAATACAACATTAGTACCACCCATTAGAATGGTAGTCATAGCATTGTCCAATAAATATTCCCCCATGGTTAGATTTATATTATGGTATGTCCCTGACAAATTTATAGTTCCTTTGTATGCAACCATCACTGAAAAGCTCTAGTGTTAGATATAGAAAGCAATTCAAATTCTTGGATATCTTACAATGAATAAAATTATGGTTACCACCTGAATCATTCAACATAATTACCTTTTTCTTCATGATATATCCTTCTAAAGCAAAAGTTTGAAGAGTGTTTATACCATCCAGTGCATTACAAGATATGGTCATATTAATATCTTCAATTTCAACCCATGGAGATAGTTCAGGTGTAGATTGTCTTCCATAGATCTTTCTTATTCCTTTTCTTCCTCTTCATAATCTATGTCAAATAATTTCTTCGCAATGCACTTATGACATTCACTATATATTTTATTAGAACTATAACAAAGCCTTTTTTCTCTTTCTTCCATCCATTATTGTGGTGACGACCATGTACATTATGATAGGCTAGGAGTGGCGACACTTCCATATTTATAGTTGTGAGTTGTAGGCATCCATGTTTCCATAATTTTTCTTTAAACATTTGTTGCTACCCTGAACAAATTATTCAATGACTTAAGTTCAGAAAGGTGAAGCTCATGTTGGATATTATACCTTAAATTCCATAAAAAGACATTAGTTAGATGCTCCTCTAGAATATAACTTACCTTGATATTCAATTTTTTTAGTTCTCAATGTGCTTCTAGCTAAACTTGCTTGTTTGAGATTTATAAATTGGATAAAGAAGGTATTTCTCTTTGCATTCTCATAATGTAGTATCAATTACTCCATTAAAAATGTTCAAGTGACAAGAAAAAATGCATTGATACCATACAAAATGATTTTGTTCTAAATATAAATATGAAATACATACCTTGATGATGCCTTGGACATCATGTTGAACAAAGAACCGCTTCATTTCAACTATCCACATTACCAAATAATTTCGCTCAAAATTCCTCATATGTATCATTGAAATGTGGATGGTCTTCAACTAAAGTTGGAGTCTCCAAAATCATGATTCACATTCCCTTTGTTCTCATCTTAAGTTTCATGAAATACCTCATCACCACTAGGAAGAAATTATTGTAGCAACTTGGTCAAACGTTCCATGTCGTCTTTTATTTTTTCTTTTAAATCATCAATATTGTCATTCGTCTTCGTTTCTAGTTCAGCTTTTGTTACTCTTTGTAAGATAAAAATTTGTTCCACTTGGCATCGTAATTTTGAATATCATGTTGTGTTTCTTCCTCTTCTCCATATGTCATAGTATAGATTTTTGTGTCTTAATGGGTGTATACTTTTCTCCTTTTGGGAGAAATTTTTAACCAAAAAATGATATGTATGCTTTGCTACACTCGTTGAATGACACCAAACTGGTTTTTCAAACAATAGTTGTACAATTTTAGAAACACAAACCCTTTTTTTGCTCGATTTTGAGCTTCTTGATCTGGGCAACCTTAAAGTTGTTGTGTATCTATGATTTTAGCCTCCCAAGGTCTAAATATTTTTCTTAAGGTATTTTTCTCTATCTTCTTTCCAACCCCACAATTTATATCAAGATTGGATTCTTCAAGCTAAAGTAATGTTTTATCTCAAATGATGACCTTATTATGGACTAATTCAATATAGAAAATTTATATGAGATACCACATGTCACCATTTCAAAATTTGGTCCTAAAACTTTTCATTGAAAAAATGTAGTATATGGACTTTCAATCAATTTTCATGGAATTCAAATTGGATTCTCGAACAACAAGTTATGATGATCCTCCCCAAGGCACATGTTTGACACAAAATTTAGGAGCATTCAAAAACCCCAACTAACTTGGATAATATATCCAAATATATAGTTAACCAATATCTAAAACCTTTAAACAATATTTATCAAGATTAATATTCCATGTGGTTAGTGTTTCACCTTTTGAAGCCTCACAAAAAAATTGTTATATAGAAAACACCAAGATGGCCTATTTTAAGAGACAAAGCACTAAGATCAAGAGTTTTGATACCAAATGTTATGACCCTTGCAACTTAAAAATGATAAGAATCAAATAATTACAGTCTACCTCAATGGGGAAGCCTCCTTCTACAAATAATAAAATTGACAATTCTTGGATGATTAATTAACAAGACTTCCTTGGTATATATAAGATTCTAAAGGGTAAAACTATAATATGTTCCTACATAACAATAATAATGTAAGGGCACAAAATAACAATAGTCAGCTTGTATGTGGCACAACAATAACAATATAAGGGCCACACTAGTATTACAGGGTCTTAACATAACATGAGTATGAGAGCCTACAACACAAAAATTTATTAGGTAACATCAAATAAGCTAATGAAAACCATACATGTATGGATTTAATGTGGTTATATTTAACAAATCTTAAAGATATGTTAGGAATGTATTCCGTTAGCTAGTATTTTATAACTTAAATTTATATATTTTTGTGTTATGAATGCTTTTATGTGAATGATATTCCATTTTTATGTCAAAGGTACAAATGTCTTATTGTATAAATGGATCTAAATTTTCAATGTAGTCATATGAGATAAAATAACATGTTAGGTTATGTTTGTTATGTGCTAAAGACTAAGGTAGGTCAAGAAATGTAATCATATCATAAAATTCAATACAAGGTGGGATAGTCATGTGTGAATCCATAATCTTGTTGGTTATGTAAAGACAAAATCACTACAAAAGTTGGATATGGTCCTCTACTTGTATTAGTGTCTTGGATTGTAACTTGCTCATCAATATATGAATCATTCATAGAGGGCAAGGGTTTCTTAAGGAATTCTAATGAAGTGAGAGGAAACACTTATAGTATGCTCTATGGACTAATAAGTAGACAAAAGATATATACTTGATTTTGTGTTGGGATGAAGAGGAAGGTGTCTATATGGTAAATAAACGATTGAGTCATTGGTTAGATGTTCCAAATTATCATGGTGGAATATGGAAGTTAACATCCCTCTTCCACATGAAATCGTTAACATGTTGGGTGATTTAAGGAAGATTTTTTTTGTCGAAAATGGGATGTCGAGGCTTGTTAATGTAAGTGGAAAACAAAATAATAGGGAACTTAAATGAATCTAGTACGAGAAATTTAGATTAGATGATTTCTAGGATCAGTCATGGTGTGTTAGAAAGGACAATGAGATTAACTCTTCCCATGCCCTAGTTTGGAAAAATGAAATATATTCATACATATAAGTGTGGGATTAGAATTAGATATCTATAATTTTGTTATGAATAAACATCATATTTTGTTGTGTTGTAAATTTCTATGGAGGGAATAACTAGTACATAATTCATTTTATGAGAACCATATTTTTCTTGAATATTGTTATGAGATGATTTGAATAATGATAGTGATCTAGGAGCACCAACTTGGGCATATTATTTTTTTTAAGGCCCTTTGGGTTCATGTGAATTCTGAAAGGGATTTTATGTCCCTCACTTCTATTTTTGTATAAATTAGAAATTAGGAGGATTGATATAAGGCTAATTGTCTTCAATTCTAAAAATAATATAGAATATTAGGTTGTTAGGATAATTTGTATGAGTTGGTGTTGTGGCTAATTAGGCCTTCATAAATTATGACAAGTGTTTAGCTTAGGTGTTAGGTAGTTTTAATCTTATGGAAAAATGTACCACTTAGTGTAACACCCTCCTGGAACATTTACCCAAGTTATCGGCCTATGGGGGTAAACATCTAAGGAAGACTTACTATGATATTATTCAACCTCCTAGATCACCTTAAGGAAGTGGAATTGGCAAAACAAAACCCTTAATGACTTCCCTGTTATCTGCTATATGACCCCCAAGGGCTAAAACACACTTCCAGGCACCCAGACACTAAATTAAACCTATTTTTTTAGTGTCCTAATCTCCCAGATGTTGGCACAACACTGTCTAATTTTGATTAAAACTCTCCAATCGCACACATAATGCCTACAAGGGAGAAACTATACTATTTTTCATCCAGTTATGTGCTTGCCACCATGAGATTTTAAGCCACTTTTCCAAGCTATGATCCAGAACACTACCCAAAACTTAATGACACTTTCTAGAAACATGAATGGAATTAGGATGAATCCTTTCATATAAATTATAGACAATAACTAGACCTAAAAAGGAATATCCAAGACATGCATTCCTTCAAACATATGATGAACATGGAATATATAGGTAATAAATGCGCATCTAAGCATATGGTTCTCATAATTATATGAGATTCATAAGGAAGAATTTATGTGTCATCACAAAATCTATTATCATCTATTTGGTAATATATTCATTTGTATTCATTTTCTAATAAAAACATGATAATATCCATACATCAAGTCTATCATAAAACATACTCATAACCACCATATAGCCAACAGAGATAAAAAGGATATAACACCCATAAAAATCACACATGAACCAGTAAATTTACACATGAAATACCAACGAGAAGGAGCTCGTATTAATGAATGCATAAGCTAGCCAACTCTGGGAATTTGATGAACCACCTGACCATAGATTAGGATGAATCAAATATTTAC
Source organism: Pinus taeda (assembly GCA_000404065.3). Taxonomy (NCBI): domain Eukaryota; kingdom Viridiplantae; phylum Streptophyta; class Pinopsida; order Pinales; family Pinaceae; genus Pinus; species Pinus taeda. Next base: position 12,079 of record APFE031555234.1, read on the forward strand.
TTTAGGCAATCACTCACATGGCATATTCCAGGCATGAATGTCGGGCTTAGGAAAAAACTAATCTAGGTTTCCCCAATCTTTACCACAATCATCATTAGATCACTAGGACCTAAAAAAACATGGATGCCTCCAGATATCTCCACCTACACTTTGAGGAATTTTCCTATCTCCTAGTCTCTAGGTCTTACCATATGTCACTTCATTCATCGGTCAAGGATTCCTAGGCCTAATCGAGACTCCACACTCTAGGCCATAGCATATATCCCTCCATTCATTGGTCGAGGATTCCTAGGCCCACTGAGGTACACAAAATCTAGCTTTACCACAATCTTAGCTACTCAGGTGTAGGGATTCATAGGCCTTGTATTATTCTTTAGTAACCACCTCACTCAGTTCAAAACCATCCGAAAATCCAACTTAACCAAAGAAAAGGGAACCCATCAGACCATGGCTTTGTGGAAATCGTAGGGCATGGATGAAATCCACTCTCACACATGGAGAAACCCATGCCAATCACAACAAGAGAACCAAATACACACATGCATGTACAATGCATGCCGAATATAGCAAGGAAATCACACATGAAAATTGATACCTGCAAGTAATCTAGTTGTAACCGCTTTATCCACCTTTTCCTTTCTTGATATTTTCTTCCCTTTGCCTTCTTTTCTCTTCCTTTTCCTTTTCTTGATCAATTCTTAGAGTGTTCCAAGAATTCTCTAAGTGTCCAAGAGTGAGAGAGAGAGAGAATAGAGGGAGAACTCCAAAACTTAACTGACAAAAGGGTACCAACTAATCCTCAAAAGCCTTTTTATTAATGAGCACTCTAATTTCTTCAATTTTACATTATGTTTCCTCAAATTTCATCCTCACATGAAACTTGTGACCTTTCACCTTCCTTTTCTCCTAATTTAATTTATTTTCATAAATAAAATGCTAATTAATGCCAATTTTCCTGTTCAAAACCTCTGCTATTCCTTTTTCCAATTTTCTTTAGCCATAATAACTAAAATGAACACCCACTAGTATGTTTTTCCCAACACTCATCTTGGAATACGTGTCCCATGACCTTGGTCTTATATTTTTTTTACATGAATTTTTCACCAAGGTTGTTACAAAACCATCCCCCTTGGGAGAACACCATCATGTGTGTTCAATGACACCTATAAGCGAACAAACCACTGAAGATGAAATATACTTCACATAGATATTTATAATAGAACTCGTTGCAGTATTTATAATGAACACTGCTAAATCATGACCAATATACCATTTAATGGATCTTTATATCACAAATCGTTATGGTTTTTACAATAAAATCAACATATACTTATGCACAATTCCTTCAACAAAAATAACCATACCATATATAAAGCTTTATAAATCTAGCTTGATACAATATTTACAGTGATATACACATATAAACATATGTACATTTTATTTTAATCGTAAAATGAAAATATTCAATGCCTGCATCATCAACAATGTAATCCAGAGGCTCACACTTGCGCCCTTGAAAGTACCACCAGGATTAAACTCCTTCCAAGGAAATCTAGAATCCAGTTCCAATGTCAAAGTTGCATCCAATGTCCAATGCCACAATCTCGTGCCACTTCTCCTCTCAGTGAGCAGTTACAAGCTCATTGTTCCAGTGCACACTCCCAATGTGATTTTGATTCCATCTGGAAAGGATAATGACAAAGGAAATACATCCCCTAGACTTCCCTTCTCTACTACACAATCCCTCGGGAAATACGGTCACCCCCTTTTGTGTAGTCACTCACCTTCCAAGTACCCTGACTTCCCCTATCATAGGATATCAATCACTTGTAAAGGTTTCCTAATGTAGGAAGATCCAAAAACCAAGGCATATCCCTGCCTTAAAACCATCATATTATTCATATCATGCTTATGGAAAGCAATGGACACTATTGGGTACCAGTGTCCCACAACAACCGATCTCCCAAAGTGCTTTACTATCATACTTCTGCATATTCTAATTCCATTTGTTGATGCTGCTAATGCTTGCAGTCAGTTTCAACCTCCCAACCAAGAATTCCCATGCTTTCCTATAACAGGCACGTAAATTCCATTAGATTCAAAATAAATTCAAATCATACCTCATCAGTGGCTCATCAATAGGGTACACTTACACTTATTTTCACTTCCTTTCATAATAATCCAAACCGAATCTTGACCAAATCATGATGAATGAACATATCACAACTAGTTAGCTCAAAGCACAACCATCATCGATCAAAATCATGAATCACATGCCATCATCATAAACCAAAAGTATAGATCACATTTAAGGATCATAAATTCGAATCATAGATTACATGCATAATAAAGCTAAAATAAAATATTGATATGTATCCTTTAATTAGTCTTTTTCTTTTTCCTTTATCCTTTGTCCTTTCCGTATGCAGATTGTATTACTTGCCACTGACAAACACCCAACACCTTCTCTTCAACAATGTACACATACACAATGTACATCACAACACATACATCCACACAAATCATACGACACCGCATAATGCATAAACTTAATTCTAATATACATCATCGAATATTCACCTACACTCTATGTATAATACAACACAATGCATACTTCTACATCTAGTGTAGAAAAAAATACACATAAATACACAAAGTACAACACAACGAATATACATGTCATGATGTCATGACTACACAATGCACATGCATAGTACCACATGTACACAGCACGTCATGTACAACATGCACACAATATTACATGTAAACCAGTACCACATGTTCAACATGCAAACAGTACCACCTGTAGAAAACACCACCTACATAATGCGTCCATAACATCATGTGTACATGGCACCATCCCACAATGTGTACACAACACTACATATACATCGCACCACTTGTACAACATGTACAATACATGGCATGCATGGCATGTATACAACACCACATGCATGATATGTACACAACGCCACATGTATATAGTGCCACATGCATGACATGTATGCAACACCACATGCACACAAAACCACATTTACAATCATTCACATAACACCATATGTATATAGAACCACATGTACAACATGCACACAACACCATATGTACATAGAAATTCATATACAACACATACAGAACACCATATGTACACAAGACTACATATCCAACATGCACATAGTGCAATATGTACACAACACTGCGCATCCATGTGCATAACACCATCTATAACCAGCATTGCATATCCAATATACACACAAAACCATATATACAACATGCACACACCATCATATATACACAATAATATATATACAACATTTACATAACACCATATGTACATAGCACCACATATACTATATGTACAGAACACCATATGTATGCATCAATGCACATACTATAAACACATGACATTATACATACACATTACAATACACGCAACATGCACACAACACCATGGCTAGATGATGTACAACAAATATAGGACAATAGTACTACAAACCTATAAGCCACAGTATCTCTACTAGGAAACCTGACTTCTGGTGTCTTTCCATTGTCCATGTTTGTCGCAACATGTCGCAGGTCACATTACTTTCACTTTGTTGATGTATCCCTCAATATGGCTTGTCCATAACATAAAAATAAACATACTAAAAACACATAATATCAATCATATCCACAAGACAACGACATACATACATACATATATACATATAAACATCTACATAAGACAATCATGATTCTTTATTACCCAATCAGACAAAAACATACATACATACATCTATACCTATATGGAAATCAACATAATCATAGCAAAACATAATTGACAGATATCATAACGTTAATGTTAAGAGAACTTCCTTTATCTATTCACAACATGCACAACATCGATACCAATAGTTCCCAACCTAGCCAAGGCATCTAACGCCTAAAATGAATTTACTCTATCTTTCCTATTACTTTTCTTATGTTTTTCCTACCACTATCCATTTAACTCAATGGACGCAACCAATCCAAAAGGTTATCATATTCTTTCCGTCAACTACCCTTATACATACATTGATCTTCATTAAATTGTCCCTAAGCTCCATTAGTTTCCTCCTGCCCAACAAATTCCCAAGACCCTCAAAACACAAAAGGCAAGAACAAGAAATAAATAAGAAACAAACCATGAAAAACTAGTAACAATACAACACCACAAACAAAGTAGTATGGCCATACAATAGACATAAACACAATTGAAAATCAATAAAAAAAAAATCACAAAAGATTAAAAGAACAAACAAACAACAACACCATGACTCAATCCCCATGGTTCCCAAGCTTCCAAGGGAAAGATCAACCTAAGCCTTCTTCATGATTTCATTGTAGTCTATGTTTCCATGCAATCCCCTGCATGCTAGTGTCATAGGCACACAATTGTCAATGTATAAATAGATATAACAATATACTGGTTATCTTTCCTTGTTGTATTAAGAAATATGCCCTATAATTGAACACATTCAATCCATCTCTCAAACTCCAATTCCCTTGATGAATCCAACTATAACTAGAAACCAATTTTACACCTGTCAAATACATGTTCATGGATTTGGCACATATCAACACAATCCCAAACAAAATCAAGGTTAAGAGGAATTCTTGTGTAGATGTAAAGAACTCATTCATTTGGAATTTTGGTTTCCGAACATAACCAAAGGAATTCTCATCCAATTCCTTTATTTTACCTCTTTACCTTGTGGCAATTGAGTCTTACTATGTATTGTCACATCACCCAACTGTTAGTTATATAAACACATCAAATATGACCTTGTCATACTAATACCAAGCATGTTTCCCTACAATTGCTCACACATGTGAGTCACACGTTCCAAATATCAAGACATCATGTATATTAATTTGAAATCAACCTTTACCAATATGAATAGTCATGTCATAATTTGTAATCAGTTTACAATCATTAATCATAATACTAAAACTAGCACCCAATTGCATTCAAGTGCATATCAATTGTCTCAGCACATAATGTGTTAGTACAACCATCTTCAAACAAGACAATTCCTTCATGCAATACTACATACACATACTCATATCAAGAAATTAATCAAACATTAAAGTAATAGGTAGATGACAGAATAGACACCAAACACTCAAATGCCAAATAGACGACATAATCAAACATTCAAACACCAAATAACCAACATAAGAAAATTGATACCTTAATTTATCTCATGAGAGGTTATCTTCTCTACTCAATTAATCTAGATTACAATGATATAAATTCACAACACATCAACTCAAACATAAATAAGGTCATGATGTCCATTACAATAACTAGATAATATGTTCACATCATAAAATAATAAATTATTTCCATTCATGCATAACAATCACATATGCCCAATCAGTCTGAATTAGTATGACATAATATCACAATATTTTAACTCATACTTGAATTTCATAACCATAATCATCTACATAAGTTAATCTAAATTAGCACAAAACATAATGACATCAATACTTTAGCTGCAATGACCTTAATCATCATGCATATGACCATAATGCATACAACAATATGTTACTATCATTCTTGACTATCTGACATGTGCATATGACTACACTAACCAACAAGCATTTACCATGCATGTAACCATAACAAAAATAGAATGAAAATATTATAAGTAACCCTAATGTTTTTAACAACCATTAACTGTGGCATACATGCATGCCAAACATACAAACCTACATGACGATTTTCTCTTACCCTGACGTCCAGTGCTACAACCTCACTTTGATGATCTATGTCTCTTGCTTCATCTCATCCAACAAATCATCATCTTAACATACCAATACCATCATGATGACACAAGACCACAAAAATGACTATCACAATGCATCTCTTACCTACTATACATGCATAAGCATGACCATCACAATGCATGCATAACAAAATATAGACATCGACATGCATAGAAAATTCATATACAACCAACATGCACTAATTATAAGCAAATCCTAAGAACAACAACATCAACCCCTACATGTCAACACAACTGTAACAATGACCACTACCCTCCATCCATAGCAAGCACATATACAACCTACATGCATGCATGACAAACACATTCTGCCCATCTAGTCCAAAAGTTCAACCATGCTCTGATACCACTTTGTAGTATCAGATATCACCCAAAGATAATGGAAACTTGGCTCTTATACCACTCTATAAAACCATACTCCCCCATTTACCCAAGTCACCAGCCTACTAGGGTAAACATGTGACAAATAGTTACTATGATATGATTCAACCTCCTATATCACCTTAGGGAAGTGGAGTTCAATAAACCAAAACCCTTAATGACTTCCCTATTAGGTGCTATAGGACCCCCAAGGGCTAAATCACCCTTCTAGATGTCGAGACATTGAATTAGACCTCTCTTTTTAGTTCCCCGGCCTCCGACAACCTAGCACAACACTGCCTAATTTTGACTGAAACCCTCGAGGTCACACATGATTCCTACAAGGGAGAGACTATAGTCTTTTTCACCTAGTTGTCTACCTGTGACTGTGGGATTTAAACCACTTTTTTAGGATAGGATCCATACTTCTTCCCAAAACTTAATGATAGTTTCCAGAACCATGAATGACACAGGGACAAAGTCTTCCATAAAAATATTAGACAAGAACAAGACCTAACAAGGCCTAGACATGAAAGGCGTTCCATCAAACATATCATGAACATTAAATCTACAGGTCATAAATCAGCATACCAACATAGGGGTCTCATACTTATTTGAGATTTGTAAGGAAGCATTTATGCCTGACCACAAAAGAATCATTATCGTCTATTAAGTCATATATTTACTGTTCATTCATTTGCTAATGAAACCATGATAAGAGACATAAATCAAGTATACCATAAAACATACTCACAACCAGCATATAAGCAAAAAAAATAACAAGGATATAACAACATTAAAAATCACATATGAACCAATACGTTTACACATGAGATACCAAGGATAAGGAGCTATTATTAATGAGCGCATAATCCAACCATGTTTGAGACTTCCACGAACCATCCAACTGTATATTGGGCTGAACAAAATCATTATTTCATCCAATAATCCTTGTGACATATTGTAAGTTTGAATGTGAGACTCACAACAAAACCAATTCATTTTTCCTCCGGATTTACTACAATCCCCACTGGATCATTAGGCCTAAACATGTTGAAAAATATAACTATGTTCGGTCTTCATAAAATTTATTTGTCAAAAGAATTTTTATTATTGTTACAATGAATTATTAAAGCGTGGGTTTCTTGTTGGGTCAACATCTTATTAATAAAAGTCCCCATTGTAGAATCCTGAGATTAATAATGAGTCATTAGAGTCATTGTGTATTTTATGAGATCCTTGGGATTTCAAATGATGTAAACATACTTATTTTTGAGTCAAAGATGAATTATGTAACCTCCACACCAAGTCAAGATGAAGGAGATCAAGTTGGCCTCAACACAGTAATTCGACCTCATTTAGACTCACTTTCTCTCACAAGCTTGATATATAAGAAAGAGTTGGGAAAAGTGTGAAGGTGAAGAAGGAGAGTAAAAGGAGTGAGTGTTTGGTTAGGAAGGAAAGGAAGGAAAAAATCAAATTTTTGTGATGTATCTCTCTCTCACTCTCATGTGGTAAACTTTAGGAGATCAAAGTCTCTTTGTCAAAGTTGAAGTTTCTCTACTACTGCTAGTTGATGCCAGAGGCTACCAAGACAAAGTTGCTAGGTTCGAAGTGTTGTTGCTGCTAGGTCTGTCGTTGGACCGTAGAAGGAAAGGTTGGCTTGGTGTGGAGGAGGTTTCTTTGTAGGTTGAAGAGTCTCAAGAAAAAATATTGAAGGAAGAGATTTTGACTTGGCTTTCCCCTAGATAGGGGATTTTCCCTGGAAGAGTGCATATATCTTGTGTCTTATGTTTTTCTGATCTTCATGCACACATAATTTAGTAGCTTCTTGATGAAAGATAATATAACAAATAAGTTAAAGAAGCCAACATAATTCACAAGTAATTATTAAGAAAGAGAAATCTAACCTTCATCCTACTAGCATTGATTTCTCAAAAAGGTATTGAAGCTAAGGTCAAAGAAGATTGAAAAACACTTTGTTGGATTTAAGAAAATGATTACTCCCTCTATGAAGAATGTGATTGAATAATACAGGAAGATGGATCAAGAATATTATCTACTACTTATTCAACAAGGTTACAAGTTAAGGGCTCTTATATGCACTTACAAGATCACTTAATGATGATAATGCATGGATCAGTGATAGTGGAGCTTGAAGGGATATGGTAGGGGAAAGTAAACAACATCACACTCTATCAAAGGAACCATCTTCTCATTTAGTGGAATTGGGACACACCAAAATCTTTGTTGTTAGAGGCATGTGATCAACATCTTTGAAGCTAGGAAATGGAGAAAAACTACGTCTCAATCAGGGAAATTTTAAGGATGGAAATTTATCTTAAAGTTTGGAAACCTTGGCAAATCCCACTAGTCCATAATATGAAATCTATAAAATGTTTGGAGATATTTTTGTAAAAATATTCAAATTTATAATATTTTTATAGAGTCTATATATAATCTTTTGGCGATTTTTACGGTAAAATAATTTCATTCTATAAAATTTGGGCAAATAATTTTTACAAAAAAATGGAAATTAGCGAATCTTTTTTTCGAAAAAGAATAGAAAATTAGCCCATGGGCGAATATTAGCCCCTAAAATTTTCCCTGATCTCAATTACATATTATATGTTCCATGTTTGAAAAATAATTTTCTTTTAATTTCTTTCTTAGAAGATAAAGGGAATGGATTTTCCTTTGTTTATGGAAAGGTCTTGGTTTTGCGTAAAAATTCAAGTATTGATAAGCCAAGGGTTATTGGAGTTTGTGAAGGAAGCTTGTATAGAGTCATTACACTACTTCCTCAAGACGTAGTACATAGGAATTAAATCCCATTGGGATATGAAATAGAAGATATGGTCATGTTCACTACAAGGTCAATCCTACTCTTAAACATCTACTTCATGGCATCCCCAATATCAAAGAAGATCGTGAACGAGATGGCAAGCGATTCTATTTGGGAAAAAATACTAGAGAACCATTTACAAATAGTGAAACAAGGTCTAAATAAATATTAAACCTCATACATTTTGATGTGTGTGGGCCCATGTCTGACAAATCACTTGGAGGTCATGTTTACTATGTAACATTTATCGATGATGACTCTAGAAATACATGGATCTAGCTTCTCGAGAAAAATGATGAAGTTTTCAAGAAATTCAACGAGTTTGGATTTGAAGTCAAAACTATAATTGAAAGGGAAATAAATACTTTGAGATCCGAAAATGATGTGGAACACACTTCTAAATAATTTATTGCATACTGTAAAGAAGAAGAAATTAAAAGCGAGCTTATTGTTCCATAATATCTCGGACAAAATGTAGTGGCCAAAAGAAATAATAGGGAAATTCAAGAAGGTGTACGAATAATGCTCCTCGATCAATATTTACCAAAGTTTCTATGGGGAGAAGCATCAATGACAACCGTATATATTAAAAATAGAAGTCCTCATAGAATTCTTGAAAATATGAAAACCAAGGAACCATTCACAAGGAAGAAGCCAAGTGTGGATCATCTCTCGATCTTTAGAAGTCCTGCCTATATCCACATTCCTAAAGAAAAATGGAAGAAGTTAGATTCTACAAGCATCATATGGATCTTTGTTGGATATAGTCTCTCCTCAAAGGAATATAGAATCTACATCACAGAAAGGAGACACATTTAGGTAAGCAAGGATGTTATATTTGATGAAAATCAAGCCTACAAAAGATGTAAGGATATTTCTATTGATTTTGATGATGAACATCTACTAACATTTGAAGAAGAAGAAGTACAACCGGAAAATCCTTCTATAATTCAAGAAGAAGAAAAAGGACCAAGTGAGCTTATTCAACATGTGATCATACTGAATGCAACGAAGAGTCCGAGTTGGTTAAATGTTACTCAAGAAGATGCTAAAGGACATGGATCTACGAAAGTAACCTTTAGAGAAAGCAAATGGGAGAAGAGATATTCTAGATATGTTGCATATATGACAAGACTTATTGAAGATGAACAATCTACATTTGAAGAAGCTTCTCATCAATAAGTATGGAATAAAGATATGTAGGAAGAGTATCAATTCATCATGCAGAACGGGGTTTAAAAAATCATTTCTAGACCTAGTGATAAATCAATTGTAACCTCAAATTGGATCTACAAGATCAAACACATTATTGATGGAAGTATAGATAAATACAATGCCAGATTTGTTGAAAGGGATTTCTCTCACAAGGAAGAAATATATTATAAAGAAACATATACGCCCACTGCAAGGTATACTACCATTAGATATTTAGTTTCATTGTCTGCTATAATTGGATGGAATATCCATCAAATGGATGTGAAGACAACATTTCTGAATGGCACCATCGATGAGGAAGTATACATTGAGGAACCCATGGATTTGAGGTAAATGACAAAGAAAATCATGTTTGTAGACCCAAGAAGTCCCTATATGGTTTGAAGCAAGCTCCTAGTGCACAATATGTAATAATCAAAGCATACCTTATAAGAATTGGGTTCATGAACAATTCCACTCATCCAACTTTGTAAATAAAGAGGCATTCATTCTTCTATTATATGTGGAGGATCTATTAATTATAGGTGTGGAGAAAAGAATACAACAATGCAAGAAGATACTAGAAACAAAATTTGAAATGAACGATCTAGGAGTTATGCACTATTACCTGGGTTTGGAGTATGGAAAAGTCTTGGGGAGATATATTTTCCACAAGGAAAGTATATCATCAAATTGTTGCACAAATTTGGGATGATAGATTCCAAGACCATGACTACTCCTATGATTACCAATCTCAAGACGTTGAGGAGCTCTAACTTAAGTCTCGTGGATCCTACCTCCTATCATCAGATGGTGGGCTCTCTGATGTATCTAGAAAATACTAGGCCAAATATATGCTTTATTATGAATGTTCCTAGTTATTCTCATTTTTAACCTCTTAGAGATCACTGGATAAATGTAAAGTGTATATTGATATATCTTTGTCGAACAATACATCACATCCTAAAGTGTAATAGAAAATAAGTCAAGCTGATTGGCTTCATATATTTTAATTGGCATGGATGTGAGACAAACGAAAGAAGCACTACCAGTGGATTAATTATTTTGGGATCTTCCATGACCTCATGGATGAGTAGAATGTAAGATCTTGTTGCTTTCACTAGTGTTGAAACATAGTACGTGGCTACATGTGAAGTCAAAAAAGAGGTAGTATGGTCGAGGAAGCTTATGACAAATTTGTTTGAGAATAATGTGATAAATTGTGATAATCAAAGTTGTATCAAGATGTATGGAGATCTCATGTTTCATGGTAGGATTAAGTATATCAAGAATAAGTTCCACTACATTAGGAACTTGGTGCAGGATGGGGTTATTAAGATACAGTACATCCAAACAAACAATTAGGTCATTGACATACTAACAAAGTCTCCTCCTAATAAGAAGTTTTAATATCTTAGAAGCATGCTTGGTTTAGTTGATATTGTTGATCTTGTTTATGATAATAAAAGTTTGTAAGAGATTTTTTGAGGCCTTGTGTGTGAGACACATTTCCTAGGAGAAGATTTGGATAGCATTATGTGTTGATGTTTACTTCATGAGGTAGGGAGGGTGGAATTGGTCATGGAGCTCTGACTTCAAATTCACGCCCATATCACTGAGTTGATGGTTAGTAAGTACTATTGATGGTACCTAGAGAGGCTAAAATATTTAGTCCGTCTTAGTCTCACTCAGATATATTTCCCTCGTCAGGAATCTAGTCCATGGCATTATGGTGCCTAAACTATTAAGAGATCTCGGATAGATTCCCTTCTTAGGAATTTATTCCATGTCATTGTGGTGACTAAAAATCTTCATTTTATATAGTTTGAGATCTTCCTTATGAATACCTCCCTAATTAAGAGGGAGTGCTCAAAACTGTAGCTAGGTTTGGACTTCAAAAAATGTATTTTTCAAAATAATTTTTATTATTGTTACAATGACTTATTAAAGCATGGGTTTCATGATTGGGTCATCATATTATTAGTAAAATTCCTCACTATGGACTCCTATGATTAATAATGATTTATCAAAATCATTGTATATTTTATGAGACCCTTCTTGGGCTTTCGAACGATGTAAAAATAATTATTTTTTAGTCAGGGATGAATTATGAAACCTCCACACCAAGTCATGCTCAAGGATATCAATTTGGCATGAACTAAGAAATTTGACCTCACCAAAAGCTTATATAATAAATTAAATTGAATTCATTTGGACTCACTCACTCTCGCAAGTTTGATATCCAAGAAAGAGCTAGGAAAAATGTGAAGGTGAAGGAGGAGGCAAAAACAAGTGTGAGTTTGGTCAAGAATGAAGGGAATGGAAAAATAAGAGTTTTGGAATGTATTTCTCCATCTTAATGGGCTACCTTATGGGATCAAATACTCTTTGTCAAATTCAAAGTTTCTACTGCTTCCAATAAATGTCGAAAGTTTCAAAGTTGAAGCTGCTAGGGTCGAAGAGTGTTTATGATGTGAGTTTGAAGGTTAGATCAAAGAAGGAAATGTTGTCTTGTTGTGGAGGAGGTCTGTGTCTAGGTTAAAGAGTGTCGAGAAAAAGTATTTAAGGAAGATATTTTGACTAGGTTTTCCCCTAGACATGGGTTTTCCCATGGTAAAGTGCCTATATCTTGTGCCTTGTGTTTTTCTGATCTTCATGCAAACATAATTTGGTAATTTCTTGATGAAAGATAATATAACAAATAAGTAAAAGAAGATAAAATAATTCACAATTAATTATCAAGAAAGAGAAATATAACCCTAATATTACTATCATTTATTTCTCAACAAAAGAAGCATGGATGCCTCTAGACCTGTCCACCTACACCATGACGTATTTACCTATATCGTAGTCTCTAGAATTTACTCTATATCCCACCATTCACTAGTGAAAGATTCCATGGCCTAATCGACGCTCGAACCTACAATATTTACCGTATAACTTGCCATTCACCAATCAAGGATTCCTATGCCTTATCGAGGCTACACACATCTAGGATTTACCATATATCCCACCATTTATTAGTCGAGCATTCCTAGGCCCACAGAGGTACACAAAATCTATCTTTACGACAATCCCACCTTCTCTATTCCAAGGATTCCTAGGCCTTGTGTTCTTCTTTAGAGACCATATTAATCAATTTCAAAACCATCCTACAATCTACCTTAACCAAATAAAAGAGAACCCATCAGACCATGGCTATCCAGAAATGCAAAGACAAGGCTGAAAACCACTTCCACATGTGGAAAAACCCATGCCAATGACAACAAGAGAACATAATACATACATGCATATTAAATCTAACAAGGAAATCACACATGAAAATCGATATATGCAAGCAATCCTATTATATCCACTCGATCCTGATCTTCCTTGCTTGACCTTTACATCCATTTTCCTTCTTTTCTCTTCCTTTACCTTTCTTGATCTAATGCTAGAGTGCTCCAAAAATTCTCTAAGTGTGAAAGGGTGAGAGAGAGAGAGAGAGAGAGAGATCCAAAACTAAATTGGAAAAATGTTCCCAAGTGATCCTCATAAGCCTTTTTATTAATGAGGTGACTGATTTCTTTATTCTTCCATTATTTTCCTTAAATTTCCTTCACACAGGCAACCTGTGACCTTTAACCTTCCTTTTATCCTAATTTCCTCTATTTTCATAAATAAAATTCCAATTAATGTGTTGGGTGTGGAGTGATTATCTTCTGTATTTAAAGGTTTCAGCCGAATGTATACCCCAGGAAGACTGTACACCCCTCCGCACCAGAGGGACTTGTCCCCCCCACAGGGGCTAATCCCCCTGGCTGGGGGGGTCCAGGGGCCAGCGCTCCCTTGGCGGGGGTTCGGGGGCAACGACCTTGAAGCTGAAAATAAGATGTTAAATTGCCTCGTAAAAGTCTATTAACTTCTAGTCAATCTAGCCATTCATTAAGCAGATGATTCGACGGTAGAAGTTATTTTTAATTTAGGGTTTTTTGCCCTAGAAGGCAACCCCTCACTATATATGAGGGAATTGTATTGCATCTACGTATATCTGTATTCTGAGTGAGGAAGAGAGGAGATTGAGTGTGAATAGGGTGTTACAGCAGACCTGTTGTAGGCTGTATCTCTTCAGTTGGCTAGATAATATAATAAAAGAAATACTGTCTATTTCTTCATGGATGTAGCCCAAACTAGGTGAACCACGTATATCTATGCCTCTCTTGTTTTATGCGTTTTTTGTGTTTATATTCTGCAATATTTTATGTGTTCCATTGCTCCATAATATATAATTTTCTAACAACTGGTATTAGAGCCAAAGGTCTATTTGGCTGATAAACTCGTAGGAGCGAAGGGTTCTTGGTTCGAGTGGGAGCAATGGCAGAAGATGGTAGGTTTAGGGTTGAAAAATTCAATGGCCAAAACTACTAGCTGTGGAAGATGTAGACGGAGGATTATTTGTATAAAAAATATCTATACCTACCATTAAGCGGAAAGGCAAAGAAGTTTAAGAGTATGAAAGACACAGAATGGAACATTCTTGATAGAAAGGCACTTGGAACAATACGGCTCTACCTAGCAACGTTGGTAGTGTTTAATATTTCAAAGGAAATGACAACATAGGGTTTAATGTCGGCATTGGCCAAACTATATGGAAAACCTTTGGCCTCAAATTAGGTACTTCTTATGAAGTGTTTATTTAATATGAAGATGTTAGAAGGTGAATCTATTGTAGACCATTTAAATGATTTTAATATAGTTACAAGTCAGTTAAGTTCTGTAGGGGTAAATTTTGATGATGAAGTTAGGGCTCTGTTATTTCTATGCTCATTGCCAGAAATTTGGAATGGTTTAGTTATGGCCATTAGTAACTCCATCTCTGGATCTATTACTTTAAAGTTTGATGATGTTGTTGGTGCCATCCCTAGCGAGGAAATGCGGCAGAAAAACTCCGATGCGACATCAGGTAATGCTTTGACTGCAGAGACTAGGGGAAGAAAAATGGAAAGAGGAAAGAGCTCTGGATATCGTAGTAAGTCAAGAAAAGGCGGATCCAATTCTAGATCAGGGATAGTGTGCTAGAAATGTGGGAAGAAAGGACACCTGAAGAAGGACTGCAAGTCTCGAAAGGGAAAAGAAGGAGACGTGTAGCAAGAAAACAATCATGAAGCGAATGTGACAAGTGATGTGTTGCAAGATGCTTTGATTATTTCACTAGAAAATATTATTGATGCCTGGGTGGTAGATTTAGGGGCTTGATTCCATGCCACACCTGATAAGAAATAGTTTCATGATTATGTTCAAGGAGATTTTGGACAGGTTCGATTGGGTGATGATAAACCCTGTAAAATCATTAGAATGGGTATAGGTTTCATAAAACAACAAAATGGAAATCAATGGCTATTAAATGAGGTCAGGCATGTTCCACATCTGAAGAAAAATCTGATTTGAATAGGGAAGTTAGGAGGTGAAGTTTGCGTAAGTACTTTCACGAATAAAACCTGGAAGGTCACTAAAGGATCCCTAGTAATAGCCAAAGGAGAAAAGGTTGGTACAATGTATTTATGCAATGGTATTTCTAATTCTATTAATGCTTTAACCTCTACAAGAGAAGATACGACATTGTGGCATCATAGGCTCAGGCACATGAATGAGAAGGCGATGCAGATTCTTCACTCAATAAATTTGTTGCCAGGTTTGAAGCATGTTGAAATAATATTCTGTGAGAATTGTGTTTATGGAAAACAAAAGAGAGTGAGATTCCATAGAGTTCGAAAAGAAAAGAAGAGCGAAAAATTAGAGCTTGTGCATACAGATGTATGGGGACCTGCTCAGGTATCATCTCTTGGTGGCTCTCATTATTATGTTACTTTTACTGATGATGCAACCATAAAAACCTGGATTTATTGTATTTGAAATAAATTTAATGTATTTGATACTTTCAAGAAATGGAAAGCTTTGGTTCAAAATGAGATAGGAAAAAGGTTGAAGTGTCTCAGATGAGATAATGGAGGTGAATATTGTAGCAAAGAGTTTGATAGGTACTGTTTAGAGAATGGAATTCGTAGAGAGAAGATAGTTCCAGGAACACCACAAGAAAATGGTGTGTCAAAAAGGATGAATAGGACAATCATCGAGCGTGCAAGGTGCATGAGATTGCATGTAGGATTGCTTGTATAATTTTCAGCAGATGCTGTAGATACTGTTATTTATCTAATAAATAGAGGGCCTTCAAGTTCCTTGGATGGTGGTATTCTAGACGAGGCATGGACAGGTAAAAAGGTAAAATACTCTTTTTTAAGGACTTTTGGTTGTGAAGCCTTTGTTCACATTAACAAAGAAAATAAAATGAAGCTTGAGGCAAAATCAAAGAAATGTAGCTTTATTGGATATGGTGTTAATGATTTTGGCTATCACTTATATGATTATGAAAATCACAAAGTCATTACGAGCAAAGATGTAATATTCAATGAAAAGGTCTTGTATAATTGTGCTCAAAAGGAAATTGGAAAACTCATTTGCAATGAAGGATTTGGGTGTTGTAAAACAAATCCTTGGTATGAGAATAACTAGAGACACGAAGAATAGCAAATTAACATTGTCTCAAAGTGAGTACATAGAAAAGGTGTTGAAAAGGTTTAATATGTAGAATGCAAAAGTAGTTGGTATACCTTTCGCTATCCATTTCAAATTAAGTAAGGAGGCGTGTCCCAACACTCAGGAAGAAATGACTTATATGTCTAAAGTTCCATATGCATCAACAGTTGGAAGCTTAATGTATGCAATGGTATGCACAAGGCCTAATATTGCACACGCAGTGGGAGTTGTAAGAAGGTACATGAACAATCTAGGAAATGATCATTGGATGGTGGTGAAGTGGATTCTCAGGTATTTGAGAGGTACCACAAATCAAGAATTACGCTTTGGTGCTTCAAACATTGCTCTACAGGGATATGTTGATGTAGATATGGCAGGTGATAGAGATAATAGGAGGAGCACTACAAGATATGTATTTACTGTAGGTGGAACAGTTTTCAGTTGGGTTTCAAAAATCCAAAGTATTGTTGCACTTCCAACAATAGAAGCAGAGTATGTTGCTACTACAGAGGCTAGTATAGAAATGATTTGGTTACAAAGGTTTCTGGATGAATTGGGTAAGAAGCAGGAGTTTGGCAGGTTATATAGTGACAGCTAGAGTGCCATACATCTTGCAAATAACTCTGCATTTCATTCCAAGACTAAACATATATAGCTCAAGTACCATTTCATAGGGTCAACATTGGAAAATGGACAGTTCAAACTGGAAAAGATACACACTAGCCAGAATCCTGTAGATATGTTAACAAAAGTTGTAACCAGGGAGAAACTAAGGATTTGCTCAGTTTCAATTGGTCTTCAAGTATGATGAAGAACATGAGAAACAACCAAGTCCAAAGTGGAGTCGTTTTCTAGCAAATGAAGCAGAGGTGGAGTTGCTATAATCAGTCTTCAAGTGGGATATTGTTAGGTGTGGAGCATGATTTTCTTTTGTATTCAAAGGTTTCAGCCAAATGTATACCCCAAGAAGATTGTACACCCCTCCACGCAGGGGATTTGTCCCCCTTGTGGGGGCTAATCCCCCTCTGCTGGGGTGTCCGAGGGAAAGTGATCCCCCGGTGGGGGTTCGGGGGCAGTGCGCCCAAAGTTAAAAATAAGATGTAAAATTTCCTTGTAAAACTCTAGTAATTTCTAGTCAATCTAGGTCGTTCATTAGGTGGATGATCTGGTGGTAGAAGTTATGTTTAATTTAGGATTCTTTTCCCTAGAAGGAAACCCCTCACTATATATGAGGGAATTGTATCGCGTCAATGTATATCTATATTCTGAGTGAGGAAGAGAGAGGAGATTGAGAGTGAAGAGGGTGTTACAGCGGATCTATTGTAGGTTGTATCTCTTCAGTTTCATGGATAATATAATAAAAGAAGGACTGGCTGTTTCTCTGTGGATGTAGCCCAAACTAGGTGAACCACATATATTTGTGCCTCTCTTGTTTTATGCATTTTCTTTGTTTATATTTCTGCAATATTTTATGTGTTCCATTCCTCCGTAATATATCATTTTCTAAAATAATGCCACTTTGCCTTTTCAAGTCCTTTTCTATTTCCGTTGCAAATTTCCTTTAGCCATAATAATTGAAATGACCACCCATCAAGATGTTTTTCGCAACATTCATCTTGGAATACGTGTCCCATGACCTTGGTCTTATATTTTTTTTTTACATGAATTTTTGACCTAGGTTTTTACACTTAGATTGTTTTGTTGAGATATTTATTAGCAAATAGAAATCTATGTGTTTAGAGTTGTCCCATATTGTTGGGAGGAAGGTCTCGTAGAAAATTTAGAGAAGAGAAATGATTAAGAGAGGGAGAGATCAGAAGAAAATATTAGACCAAAAACACTGTAAATACTCTATAAATATTCTTATTCTCAATGTTAATAGCAGTTGAGTTAAATTTATGCCCTTTTGTAAATTGTTCAGTGTACACTCTACGTGTGATTGAAAATTACTGAATGGGATACCCCTGAATGAACAATTTGAGTTATTGCCCAAATTATCTCTAATATTATGTATTGGATGTTTATGTGCAAGCTTCTGCCAAAGGTGAAAGTGCCGCCCTGTTCAATTGGGTAGTCTATATGTAGATTTATTGTGTTAACCTATTCATGATACAACAAGCTCTAGCGGAAGAAAAATATCTTTTTGTGAGAGATGGTTAAAGAACTGGAAGGACCCAGTTATATTTATATAACCTGCTTTAGCACGACCCACATTATTCGATTTTACAAAGGACTTAGTTATATTGATATAATTTGGAGATAAATAAGAGGACCAACAAAAAGGGGATTTTAATTGTTAAAGAATTATTTATTTGTCGACATTCGAAGAGTTGAGGAGAACACAGATATCAGGAACACGGGTGTAACGTTGAAAGAAGGAGCTATCTACTACATTAATGGGGTGTCAAAGTGCATAAACTATTTGGATATAACATATACATAGGATATTAGAGAGGTGCAAGAGTGAAGAAGTTGCACATAGTTATTGAATTTACAAGGAAATTGAGGGAGTAAGAAGACATATAAGCATAGAAGGTAGACCAAGATTGTTTTGAAGGAATAATATTTACAATAGAGTACAGAGGAATAAATTCCAATGAGGAGTGAAGCTAGAAAGGAGCTAAGATACTGGGATATGAGAATTAAAGAAACTTACAAGTAACTGGTTTTGAAATTTATTTTGGAAATTTTCAGGTAATCTCACAAATGCATAGGAAACAACAAGAGGAGACGTGGAATATAGTAATGGATTTTGTAGCATATAATTGATAGTTTCCTTAAGGTGAATGGAAAATAACCATTTCAGTGGAGATGCTATAGAATTAAGGAAGTGTTTCACATGAGATTGGAAGTCCTCAAGAGGAGAGATAAAGAGAGGTTACCAAAAGGCGAGAATGAGTGCAGAAGTGAAAGAGGAGTGAGGAGTCCTTAAGAGGTTATAGAGGAAGGATCTAGGGGAATGAAAATAGCCTAGGTTGAGGAGACGTATCTAAGCTACTGGATAATAAGTGATGGATAAGAATTGTTGCACGAGATTTTCTACAACTCACAATGGGCAAGTTGAACTGGACATGAAAGGAGGAAAGAAGATGGCTACTCATGGCCATACTCAAGGTTCTAAGAGAAGCCATAACGTGAGAGAGAATGATGCCAAGGTTACTCACATGAGCTGAGAATAGTCAAATAGGGAGATGGTTAAGCTAAGGGAGAGATTCAACATCGCTAAAATGCTACTTAAAGGAGAAGACTAGAGGAAATGATGGAAAATGAGAAGGAGGTTGAAATAGCCTGCTAGGAAGAGGAGTTTTAAGAGAGAAACCCCTAAAGCCATAAAGATAGGGAATAAGGTGAAGCACCTATTGAGGGTTTAGTTGAAGGAAGAAGAGCTCAAAGCAACTAAGCTTGAGAGGCTATTTACCATTATTGACCTGAGCAAGGCACAACCCTTGGAGATGGGAAATATATTAAAGTGATACTATGTGAAAGTATCATCGAGTATGTGGAGAGTCCATATGATGTAGGAAAATTGACTTTTCTTGATAAGTTCACTTCGACGAACCTGCAATATTAATAATAGCAAACAATGATATATTTTCTAGCACTCACAAAGCTAATAATCCACAATTTTATGCTAACTAAATGATCAAAATTTTATTGTAGTGGATTGATATGTCAATCACAAAAAAAATTTCCATGATTTCTTTGAAATCAAATAATGAGGTCACACTTCGCATAGAATTCTGAGACTCCCAATTATGCATGAATTGTGACTCATCAAAGTAGCTTTGTGTATATATATGCTCAGATGTGTTTATTTTCTCTATGGCCTGATTTCCCATTGATTTAGCCATTAGGTTTCCCATTAGGCTTAAAGAAATTTAAATAACATATAAAAAGAAATATTTTTTCTAGATCCATAAATCAATCCACAAATCACTCATGTTTTTCAGGGAAAAGTCACGTTTTGCTTATTGAAAAAATATTTCCTATCAATAGGTTTTATAAATCATAAAGGCATTCCAATAGTTTCTAAAATTTCTAGAATTTTTCCTATCTTAACAACTTGCTAATTTCTACCAAGAAGCTTCTCATACAATCTCTCATGCCTTAAAAGGAAGATTTTCTTCATAAAAATATTATCTGCCAAATCTTATCTCTATCAATAGGTCTTTTAGAAATAAAGATATTAAAATTATTTACAATAAGGAAACAAAATTCCCTTTCCATGTTGAAACCTTGTTTGAATATTTCCCTCCAAAAAGCTTGATGACTTGGAAGCTCTAATTCTCTTGCATGAGACTCCCATGGTAGAAAATTTTCTATAGACTCTTGTCTCTAAGGATTGTTACTTTTTTGTAACAATGTGAAAAATCCTTCAAGATCCCAAACATTAAATTGTAACACATTAGTCTTGGGGAAAAAAGAAAAAAAATCCTTTACTCATTCTTCCTCTTTATGTTATTTTCCTTGACATATTCTTTCTTTCTGCTATGGTTTTCACATGAACCTTTGTAATGATCCTCTATGGTCATCATTTTCTATATCTTTCTAAGCTTCTCAATTCTCAATAGTGAATTGTAACCATGCCCCTCCTTTATAGAAATTCTCCTCTTCCTTCTTCTCAGTAGCTCATCAAGCTTTCCTCAGTAGCTTAGGCTTTTGTTCTTTTTTATATTTCTCTACTTGTAACCTTCTCGAACAATTCTCTGCTGCTTAAATTTTTTCACATTGATTTACTTATTTTGAGAACTTCAACTTGTTCCTTGGATCCTCTACTATAAGGTTCTTCTGCCACAATTCTCTCTTCCCTTGTCCTCTAAGTCACAACGTCTAATATATGGTCCACTGTCACTCTCCTTCAACTACTACCTACAAACATCAATTCCTTTGCACTAATCAAATTATAAATATGAAGGCTAATTTACCTATTTCACAATCGCAATTCTCTAATATCCTTCTATTGTGCATCTCGAATGTTTACATAAACAACTATATTTTATTTCAATCTCAAACAACATAATCAAGTCTAACTCTCTTCTATGAAGAGTTAACTATCTCTGATACCACTTGATGTAAGAAAATTGAGTTTTCCTTCTATGTTCACCTCCATGAACCTACAATTTTAAGAATAGAGAACAATGATATATTTTCCAGCAATCACAAAACTAATAACCCACAATTTTGGGCTAGTTAATAATATAAAGTTTATCTGATTGGATTGATATGCCAATCACAAAATAGGTTTCATGCTTTCTTTGATATCAAATAATAACATTACAATTCACAAAGAATTCTTAGATTCACAGTTATGCATGAACTCTCACACATTAAACCAACTTTGTACATCCATATGACCAAAGGCATTCATTCTCTCTATTTTTGTATTTCCCATTCACTTATCCATTAGTTTTCCCCTTGCGCTTACAATGTTTTAAATAACATAGACAAACAAAACAATTTTTCCTAGATCCATAAATAGATCCACATATCACTCATGTTTTTCAAGGAAGATTCACTTTTTCCTTATTGAAACAATCTTACCTATCCATAGCTTTTCTAAATCCTAAAATCACTCCAATATTTACTAAGATTTTTAAACTTTTTCCTATGCTAACAACTGGCTAATTGCTACCTGGATTTTTCTCCTACAACTTCTCATTCCTTAAAAGGAAATTTTTCTTCTTAAAAAACTTATCTACTTAATCTTATCTCTATCCATAATTATTTTAGAAATAATGAAATTAAAATTATTTACCATATGCAAATAAAATTCACTTTCCATTTTGAAACCCCATTTGATTTCTATCTCCAAAAATCTTTATGACTTTGAAGCTCTAATGATTGCATCACCAAGGATACAGACGAAGCTTCATTTAGATGATTTTGATGAGACATTAGATGAAGCTCTCATGAAAGTTAGCAAGAGTAGATGGTATTAAATATGTTAGGGGATGCTAGATGGGATTTTCCTTTAAAGTTCATGAGATTTATTCGAATGTAGACCAGAGGCATGGACAAAACATCCAATAGGGAGGAGGAGGCCTAAGAACTTCCTCTCAAAATAAAAAGAAAACATCAGAGTGTTGCAAACAATTTTTGGAGACTTCCATGATGGGAGATGAGAATAATGATGTTGAGGGAAAAGAATGACTCTTTAATGTCATTATGAAAATGAGTGAAAATGATGATAAGGATGAAGAGAAGAGGCTAGTAGAAAATCTCATGGACTATGGGAAATATCCAAAAATGATAATGATACCAAGAGCATCAACAAATGCTCAAGAGCCTCACATTTTTTAGTTGATAGCCGCATTCTACAAACTAGTATGAGGGGATTTGTAAGCATGTATGTCTATTCGTTCCTTTTAAAATAAAAAATAAAAATTATGTTCTAAATAGAAAAATAATGTCGTCTATAATAAAAAAAAATGAATATGTTGTAAAGAAAT
>APFE031555234.1:37809-54575 GCA_000404065.3 Pinus taeda
GCATTCAAAAGTTGACTGCAACAACACTCTTCCTTGAGGCAGCCTCATTTGGCACTTTTTGACCAGTCTTGGGAGATTTGATTTTTGACAAGTCAAATCAACTACAAATTGAAAAATTCCAGTTTACCTTTCCAACGAGATATCCTGCGCCCGATTCCGACACCAGGAAGGCCTCCAGAAGCCTCCTGAAAAAGTACGACATGTCAAGAGGTGCGCGACCTGTCAGGGCACCTCCAGCAGTGTAAAAATTACACTGGCATGACATGTCAAGAGGTGCATGACACGTTGGGGATTTCTCCACAGAAATTTTCCAGTGAGCCACAAATCAACTTCTTTCTCCCAAATTTCTTTAGGTAGGCCTCTAAATCATGGTGCTTTTGCTTCGTAAAGAAAAAATGAGCATGGAAGATGTGTCAAATGCCATCAAGATGAAATGGGAAATTCATGTGTATTGTGCTTGAAAAAGGTCAAAGTGCAAGTGTGCTAGGGTTTATTGTTGTTTCATGGTTTTTCCCTTGTAAGTATTCTCCTCTTTCCCTTTGTCACTTTCCTTGTATTTCCATATAATTTCCCCTGCTAATTTGTAAAAGAAATACAAACCATACCCTTCTCCCTAAACAATAAAACTCAAACCCTAACCCTACCTCTCCATATGCCCATGTAAACACATGAATTTGATGATGCATATGCAATGATTTTGTTTGCAATGTTTTCCCTAAATTCCCTGTTATATACATGTATTCCCATTTTCCTTTCAAAAATGTCCCTCCCCTAACATTCCCCTCATGTTCCTTTTCCCCTTGAAACAACAAAGAAATCAACACTTTTAAAGGGAGAAACAGTAGTACATTTTGTCCACTTTGCTCCTCAAACAATGTCAGAAACCGAAACCTATGAGCAGAGCGATGACCAAGCATCAAGTTCAGATATTGGGGTACAAAGGAGTCCTCATAAGGGTGGAAAAGGTGGTCATCATAAGAGAGAGGAGCCCACTTCTTTGACAGATTTACAGGCTTGTCCTATGGCAGTCTCATGTTTCCGGTATATGCAAAAAAGGAGAAAAAGGCCCGATCCCCTCTATATCTTGGCCAAGGCTTCCTTGAAGGAGCATAGCACTAAATATATCAGCCACAGCACAAATTTCAAAAAAAATTGAGCATTTTGGGTCATTTTTTTTTTTTTGGCAATTTACAGGTTTTTGCTCATTAACCCGTCTCACCCCCGGTGAGACGTGTCGTCCAGACAACTCCATTTGACAAAAACCCAGAATTTCCATATTTTTCATGCAATGTTATATATGCACATGGATGGACTTGAGATTTTCTCATATTTTGGGCCTCCAAAAAGTCAAGAAACATGCAAAAATTGACTTTCTACCACCTTTTTGAACTGCAGAAAGTTGTCTTGGGAGAATTGATTTTTTACAGGGAAAATGAACTTCCAATCCAAAAATTCCAGTTGGGTTGGAAAGTAAACTCACAGACCTTTCCAGCAAGCCTACTCTTGCCCGATTTGTCCACCTGCAAGTGCTCCAAACACGGCTGCAAAGGCATGCGACATGTGAGGCAGAGGCGCATGACATGTTGGGCAGTTTTCATAGGAAATTCATCAACAGTTCAGGAATTCGCCCAGCTTTTACCAGTTTTGACTTGATATGGGATTTTTCACCCTCTTTGATGTAATTAATGTATTTTCATGTTACCATGACACTGATTTACCTCTTCTAGAAGATTCATGCATGAAATAGGTGAAAATTAAATGAATGAATTGGTTTCCAAGGTTTTAGAGGCAAGTTGTTATTATTGCCTAATTTGTAGTGCTAAGTTTAAAAGTGGTTGAAACAACTCCTAGGATAGTGAGCTCGACCCCTAGAGGCAAGGAAAGAGGTTATATGATCTATATTATTTACTTTCATACTCATTTTCATGGTTGGACTATTGAGGGAGAACCTATCATTGTATTATTTCACTGTATCTCTGCAATTTTTGGCTAAGGAAGACCAAGGTTTTGCAGTCATATCTGGGATTCTTGTGGACTCATGTGTTGATGGTGTGTTTCTCAATGTTCTTGTAAGCTTTTTTATGTGATTCATTTCCTTTCTTTACTTCTGCACATTAAACAAATGAAGTGTTAAAGTAAGAATTCATGCTGGCCATGCTCTACTTTTAAGTTTGTTTAATTTCAATGTTTTCTACTGTTTAAGGAGAATTCAAAGTTATTGTTTGCTCTCCTTAGCTCCTCACCTGTCATTCCTGACCATCCACTTCAGTTGAAGGCATCAACGTTGTCTCCTACCTCGCCCCAAGGAACCCCCTGCAGAAATTGTGTCCCATCCCTGCACCCAAAATTGCCCTCTCCTCAATTTGCCACCAAAAACCCAAAAACCCCAAAATCAATCTTTCTGATCAGTTTACTAGCCTAATATCAGTGTTACCTTATTGGTCATCTCATCTACTGGAGATTTTATGAGATAGACCGGAGAGAGCCTTCTCCTGCCCCGTAGGGCTAGCTACGAGGCTAAATGGTTTGATGTAGCCTTGAGGTTTACCTGTCTCAGCCTGACGTGAAACTTCAAGCGCTAACATACTGGCGACCATACTGGGGAGAACAAACTTATCGTTTGCTCATTGACGTGTGTGTTTCATAAGTCTTAGACGGAGTCTGAAGATACGCCAGGTAGCCTTCGAACACGCTCTTGTTTTACATCAGCGTTAGTAGATAAATGCTCTTCAGTCAATCTGCGTGAGCTTGTGAACATAGCACTTCATTTGCATTTCACCCCAGTATATGTATCAAGTTCAGATCTGACTGTTGATGGTGGACACCAATCAGACACTTGAAAGGCTGAAATCATTCACCTGGCAACTCTAAATCATTTTCGAGATCAGATCCAAAGACTCCACTGGAGGATGATCCCGACCAGCAGAAACATGAAAGGACAATATGGATAGATCAGGTATTCAAGTTGGAATTGCATCCAAGAAATTTTGTTCTTTGTCATAAATTATTTCTTCTCTTTTCCCAACAATGTAAAGAAGGCTTTGCAAAGTATACTATTCTTGGGAAGAGATCCTCGGCCTGCAGTTGATTCTTTCCCTTTGAAAAATGTGAAAACCAAAGATTTACATGCCTTTGAGCTTGATCAAGATCCTTTTTCCGAATTTTGTGATGACCGTCTTCAAATTGATGAGCCCCAAGCAACCAAGTCTAATTCTATACCTGTTGTACATACCCCTACACCTTGTAAAATTTCAGATTGGTATAAACCTCTTGTTTTACCTTCTGTTCTCCATGCTTTCCCCAAAAACTATGATCTATACTTGCCAAGGTTTGATGGTGAAAGTAAAAATGTCAACGCTGAGCAACATGTGCAGAATTTTGAGAATTTTCTAGATCTTTTTGAAGTTGATGATGGAGATGTTAGTATTAGGCTTTTTGCTCTTTCTTTGCAAGCCAAAGTGAAGAGTTGGTTCAAAACCCTTCCTGATGCGAGCATCTCATATTTTAAGCAGTTTGTCAAAGTTTTTCTCGACAGGTGGATGATCGGACAAAACCTCTTCTTGATTATAGAAGAGTATAACCAGCTGAAAATATTGCCAGGGGAGACAGTACAACAGTTTTCGGCGAGATTTAATGAAGTTTATTATTCAATGCCAACTGATATAAGGCCTACTCCTAGGTCATCTCTCTTGCACTATCAGGGTGCCTTTGATCCAGAGATGGAGTTTCAGTTGAGAGAAAGGGATATTGCAACACTTCACGAGATGCAAAACAGTGCAGTGAATGTAGAGGCGCATCTGTTGATCCGAAGGGCAACGATGAAGGAAGAAGAGATGAAAAACATAGATCCAGTCGAATCAACATCTCTAGAGGTGAAACTTGACATTTTGGTAAGTGTAGTGGAAAAGATGATGGAGAAGGTCACCGCAAGGAATGATTATGATGTTCAAGGCTCGCTGATTGAAGAAGAACAAGTTGCTGATCCAAAACATTTTGTTTCTTATCCTAGTTGTCATAGATCTGATAATGATTGTTTTATAGATCATTGTGAAGAAGAGAGAGCTGTTGATATGATGTGTATGTTTGATGATGATTTGCCTCAGTATGATGAGTATGATGATGATTATGTTCTCCAAACAAAAGCTAATCTTACAGACAAATCAGCAGCTCGTTGGTGGGAGGAAAAAGTTCATTTTCAGCAGCTTGAATACAATGTTCAGCCATCACATATCAGCTATGACAGTGACGAGGAAAGTGCGTCAAAGTTTGACGTAAGTGAAGGATATTTGACTCTTTGTTTTGATTTGTTTCAGTTCATCAGAGATAACTACCATGCAATCATAAATCAAATGTCAACAAGTCTTGATTTGAAACATATTGAGAGCAATGAGAACCGTGTACAAGACTTCTCATATTCAGATTTGAAACCCTCGAAAGTCGTTGATTTTCAAGTTGCAGCTGAAAACTTGGAAGTGGAAACACATGATTTAATGATTCAAGGTGACTTCGTACCATTCTGTTTTGAATAATTTCAGTTTTTGAAGGGTAGATTGCATAGTAAATCTTCAAATGAACAGCCTATAACAAATCAGCAATCTCTCAGTGTTAATGTTGAGGACGAGACAAATAACAAAATTATTGAACAGCCTATAGCATCAGACTTGCAGCCACCAAATGAAATTGAAGGGAAGATTACAGATGAAGTTGTGGAAGATGATTTGATGATGCCAGAAGATTCTATACCCTTTTGTTTCGAAGCATTTCAGTTTATAAGGCAGAATCTTCATAAAATCTCTCAAGAAAAAGATGAACAACTAGAAAGATGTCATACATTTTCAATGGATACATTGCAGCAGTCTTTTCCTGTTTTTCATGATCCAATAGCTGATGCTTTGGATGAGGTTTTCCATCAAAGTATTTCTCCATTAACTACATGTGAGCTTAAAACATGTGCTGATATGAATTTGATTCGGAAGCCAGTTTCTTTGTCATTCTAGCAGAGGTCTCGTCACAAGGGTCAGATCAAAGTTTGCGTTCATGGTATGAGGAAACGAGAAGTAATCTATTAGATGAGCTAAGTTCCAGTGTGCTTGAATTTCATGATCCTTATGCAGTGTTTTTGGAGGCGGATAGATAATTCATATCATTCAATGGATCTGTTTCTAGGTTGTCATCGGAGTTGCCTTTCAGTAGCTCACTCTTGTTGGTCATAAGTGAGAACTTGTGGAGGTTTCAAATAGCAGATGAGATACTTACTTGGTTACATTGGTTGTTTCATTTCACTTAATCAGATGATGAATGAAACTGCTAGAGTAGGTTTTGATGAATAAGCTCCCCTTTGAGCATCATTTTCAGTTGGTCGATTGTGTTTAAGTATTGAGTCAGTTTTTAGTTGAGTCATGAGTCCATTGGTAGTCCATTTTCAGTCTTGTTGTTAAGTTAGTTTGAGTCAGTTTTCAGTCATGCATTTCAGCTTGAGTTTTTGACTCCATTGCCCAATGGCTGAAAGCACTGGTCTGCTCTCCCAGAGGTCTAAGGTTCTTGGTACCTCCAAGGAGCTACCATCCCCATTGGAGCCAATGTTAGTGTCGGTCTTTCCAGCCTTCCTCTAGTGATCAAATATGCTCTTACAAAGTGGTTTTAGAATGTTAAGGTCAAATTTTGTCATTTCAAAAAGTTTTCAAGCAAAATTTGGTCACTAGGCATTAGCTCTAGGGTATGCTTTAACCCCTTCTAAAGTTGCCCAAATGCCAATCTATGTCACTATTCAGCTGATTCTATCATCATTCATAGGGTTTTCATTATCATGTCAGTGTCTAATGAGTCATTTTACATCTTGTTCATGCTTCAGTTGTGCCTTGGCAAGTTCATTTCCCTCTCCTAGGGTTTTGAAGCCAATTTCTCTTGGACGGTCAAATCATCAGTAAAACTTGTATCCAGATGTTCATACACCTTCCCCTATCCTTAATGTACCTTATCAAGCACTTCCCAACACTCAGATGCCCAAAAATCCTCATTTTTGCACAAAACCTAGTTTCTTCCTACAACTTGGCAATTTTCTAGGTTGGGCCTGTGTTTTTCTCTTTTGGACCCCTTCCCCTCAATCAATCTCTGAGATTCCACTTTTCCCTACTTCCCAACATCTCGCCCTACTCCCAAAAATTTCCTCAAGAATTTAGAAGCCCCTTATCCCCTTCATTTCGCTTCATTTCGAGCAAAACCCTTGTTCCACACATCAGGATAAGTTTCACTAAAATGATGTTTCTGAGCACTCAAAGATGATTTTTCCAACAATGAGAGAGGTTCTCGTCCAAAACAGGCCAGCGAAGAGAAAACTCCTTCACTTTTTGCACAGGTGTCATCGTTTTAAAGAAATGTCAAGAATACCGTTGCCTCAGGAGAATCAAAGACACCTCTGAAGTGACCTTGGAAAAATCACGCTTTCTCCTAGCTTGGTTGGCCAAATGATTTTCTGGATGGGTAAAATGATAACTAGACACAAAGAGATTTCCAATGAGCTATCATGAGCTAAATTTGGGGTTGAGGAAGGCATTCAAAAGTTGACTGCAACAACACTCTTCCTTGAGGCAGCCTCATTTGCACTTTTTGACCAGTGTTGGGAGATTTGATTTTTGACAGGTCAAATCAACTCCAAATTGAAAAATTCCAGTTAACCTTTCGAATGAGCTAACTTGTGCCCGATTCCGACACTGGGAAGGCCTCCAAAAGCCTCCTGAAAAAGCGCGACATGTCAAGAGGTGCGCGACCTATCAGGGCACCTTCAGCAGTGTAAAAATTACACTAGCGCGACATGTCATGAGGTGCGCGACACGTTGGGGATTTCTCCATAGAAATTTTCCAGTGAGCCACAAATCAACTTCTTTCTCCTAAATTTCTTTAGGTAGGCCTCTAAATCATGGTGATTTTGCTTGGTAAAGAAAAAATGAGCATGGAAGATGTGTCAAATGCCATCAAGATGAAATGGGAAATTCATGTGTATTGTGCTTAAAAAAGGTCAAAGTGCAAGTGTGCTAGGGTTTATTGTTGTTTCATGGTTTTTCCCTTGTAAGTATTCTCCTCTTTCCCTTTGTCACTTTCCCTGTATTTCCATATAATTTCCCCTGCTAATTTGTAAAAGAAATACAAACCATACCCTTCTCCCTAAACACTAAAACTCAAACCCTAACCCTACCTCTCCATATGCCCATGTAAACACATGAATTTGATGATGCATATGCAATGATTTTGTTTGCAATGTTTTCCCTAAATTCTCTGTTATATACATGTATTCCCATTTTCCTTTCAAAAATGTCCCTCCCCTAACATTCCCCTCACATTCCTTGTCCCCTTGAAACAACAAAGAAATCAACACTTTTAAAGGCAGAAACAGTAGTACATTTTTTCCACTTTGCTCCTCAAACAATGTCAGAAACCGAAACCTATGAGCAGAGCGATGACCAGGCATCAAGTTTAGATATTGGGGTACAAAGGAGGCCTCATAAGGGTGGAAAGGGTGGTCATCATAAGAGAGAGGAGCCCACTTCTTTGACAGATTTACAGGCTTGTCCTATGGCACTCTCATGTTTCCGGTATATGCAAAAAAGGAGAAAAAGGCCCGATCCCCTCCGTATCTTGGCTGAGGCTTCCTTGAAGGAGCATAGCACTAAATAGCTCAGCCACAACAAAAATTTCAAAAAAAATTGAGCATTTCGGGTCATTTTTTGTATTTTTTGGCAATTTACAGGTTTTTGCTCATTAACGCGTTTCACCCTCGGTCAGACGCGTCGTGCCGGCAACTCCATTTGACAAAAACCCAGCATTTCCAGATTTGTCATGCAAATTTATATATGCACATGGATGGACTTGAAATTTTGCCATGTTCTAGGCCTCCAAAACGTTAAAAAACATGCAAAATTTGACTTTCTGCCACATTTTTGAACTGCAAAAAGCTGTCTTGGGAGAATTGATTTTTGATAGGGAAAATGAACTCCAAATCCAAAAATTCCAGTTGGGTTGGAAAGTAAACTCACAGGCCTTTCCAAAAAACCTACTCTTGCCAAATTTGGCCACCTGCAAGTGCCCGAAACATGGCTCCAAAGGCACGCGACATGTCAGGCAGAGGCGCGCGACATGTTGGGTAGTTTTCACAGGAAATTCATCCACAGCTCAGGAATTCGCCCAGCTTTTACCAGTTTTGACTTGAGATGGGATTTTTCACCCTCTTTTATGTAATTAGTGTATTTAATGTTACCATGACACTTATTTACCTCTTTTAGAAGATTCATGCATGAAATAGGTGAAAATTAAATGAATGAATTGGTTTCCAAGTTTTTAGAGGCAAGTTGTTATGATTGCCTAATTTGTAGTGCTAAGCTTAAAAGTGGTTGAAACAACTCCTAGGATAGTGAGATCGACCCCTAGAGGCAGGGAAAGAGGTTAGATCATCTATATTATGTACTTCCATACTCATTTTCATGGTTGGACTCTTAAGGGAGAAGCTATCATTGTATTATTTCACTGTATGTCTGCAATTTTTGGCTAAGGAAGACCAGGGTTTTGCAGTCATCTTTGGGATTCTTGTGGACTCATGTGTTGATGGTGTGTTTCTCAATGTTCTTGTAAGCTTTGTTATGTGATTCATTTCCTTTCTTTACTTCTGCACATTAAACAAATGAAGTGTTAAAGTAAGAATTCATGCTTGCCATGCTCTACTTTTAAGTTTGTTTAATTTCAATGTTTTCTACTGTTTAAGGAGAATTCAAAGTTATTGTTTGCTCTCCTTAGCTCCTCACCTGTCATTCCTGACCATCCACTTTGATTAAAGGCATCAATGCTGTCTCCTACCTCGCCCCAAGGAACCCCCTGCAGAAACTATGTCCCATCCCCACACCCAAAATTTCCCTCTCCTCAATTTGCCACCAAAAACCTAAAAACCCCAAAATCAATATTTTTGATCAGTTTACTAGCCTAATATCAGTGTTACCTTATTGTTCATCTCATCTATTGGATATTTTATGAGATAGACCGGAGAGAGCCTTCTCTTGCCCCGTAGGGCTAGCTACGAGGCTAAATGGTTTGATGTAGCCTTGAGGTTTACCTGTCTCAGCCTGAGGTGAAACTTCAAGCGCTAACAGGTTCAAGTCTCAAAGATGACCAAAAATGATAGTTGTATACAAAAATCATAAGGAATGAGGAGGATGAAGAAGTAACTTCCCACCATATGGAACAAAGTCAATGTTTGAAATATGCCATTATGGGAAATGGGTCAAACTTCGCTCATGAAAGTCATCAAAAGGAGAAATTTCTTGAAAGGATAACAGAAGAGGCTCAAAGACATTATGTTTTAAAAACAAATACACTTTATGTGGATGCATATTTTATAGTACCCATTGTTGGGAAGAACATCCAAAAGGAGGAAGACCATAAAATCTTACCCCAAAGAGGAAAAAATTATCTTGTTAAGGACATATACCGTTAGGATGTCTTATGCTTGTTGAGGGATAATGTGACCTATATTTTGATAGGAAGAGTATAGGCATGTCTTGGTGCAAGTATAGAACTTGCAGAGGATGAAATTGTAATTTGTTGAAGTTTCATAGAATAAGAAGCCACACAATGGTACTAAACCATTGTGAAGTTTTTGGAAAGAGAATATAATGGAAGGACTACCAGGATTTATGAGAGAGGCCACAAAACACAACCAGGAGAAGAAAAAGATAAGAAGATGCATGAGACTAGTCTGTCTCACAAGAAATTATTTCATTTTCAAGCAAACACTATGGAGATTTAAATTGTTTGCTAAAATGGCCAACAATTTGCAAATGTTGGGGCTACAAAGAGGATGAAGGGAAAATAATTTTGTGTTGTAAGTGTGCAAGATATATAAGTCTAGTTTCCGTCGAGCATCCACCGAAAGGACTATCATACTTTGATAATAAAGAATGGAAGTCATATAAGGAAGTGTATATTAAGGACCGAAAGGCATTAATGAGGTTGACTACAACCAAAGGTTCAAACCAACTAAAGATGATGATGAAGGGATTATCTAAGAGATGATGCAATGATGAGGAAAAAATAGTCAATTTTAACACCCAACTCACTGTAAAGAATTGTGTCAGCATGGTAGGTGTGAGACAACAATAAATTAGGATCTCAAATTATAGAAGGAGAAGGACAACCAACGAAAAGCTAGCTATTATATATTACTCCAATAGGGAAAATGAGATAGTAAAAAATAATGAATGGTATCCTAGTAAATTGTGGCAAGAATGGGAACAACAAAGTCACTAGTCACTTGGGAAATAACGATAGTTTTTTTTTGGCTCGAGGAGGCCTCATTGTTTGAAGACATGAGACAAGGAGGTCCCATATTTTTATACCTAGAAAGTATGATGAAAGAGAATCAATCAAAAAATATTATATTGTTTAAGGCCCCAGCAAGGTTATGTATAAATTATAAATTAGGAGGATTGGTATAAGGCCAAGTGTATTAATTCTAGAAAGAATCTAGAATATTAGCTTGTTAGAATATTTTGGATGATTTGGTGTTATGCTCAATTAGGCCTTTTTAAATAATGAAAAGTGTTCAGTTTAGGTGTTAGGTAGTTTTAGGTTGATGGACATATGTACCAAATATACTTTTTGTTGAGATATTTCTTAGTCAACAAAATTCTATATGTGTAGTATTGAACCATGAGGTTGGGAGGAAACTCTTGTAGAAAAACTAGAGAAGATAAATGAGTGAGGGAGAGAGCTAAGAAGAAAAACTCAGATAATGGAGCATTGTAAATCCTTTATAAATATTATTATTATGAATGGTAATAGGAGTTAAATTTAATCAATGCCCTAGTGTAAATTGTTCTATATAACCTCTATGTGCAATATACAATGACTAAATGGATACCCAATGAATAGGAAATATACATTATTCCCTAGATGATCTCTAATATTGTGTACTATATGTTTACATGTATTCCTGTGCAAAATGAGCAAGTTCCTCTATTTTCAATTCAGTGGTGTGTATGTATATTTATTGTGTTAGCCTATATGCAAAACATCATCCCTGGGGGAATAAATATATCTCTATGTGAGATATGTTAATAGAGCCAGTGGGAAGTGTGGGAGAGAAGAATACTTCTAGATTCACGAAGTCTCTCAAGAAATGTTCAAGTGCATGGTACCATGGACAACACTTAGTTTTTTTAAGGAGGATTCCTAGAGAAAGAAAAATTTGCTAAACCAGTGAAGGTACAAAGAAAAATATTCAATCAGGATTAGGTTAAGTTGGAGTGTAGTGGAGGGCGATATTGAGCTGACCCTTGCTACCCCAAGCAATCAAATATTTGATGATCTTGAGCTCAAGTTGGGTCCTGACCCCTGAATTTTTCTAGAAAGATGAACCATATTGGAATTCAAGAATGACCCAATTATATTTATATAATTTGGTAACAAGGAAAGGGAAGAAAAACTAGGGTGTTTTATTTGTTAAAGAATAATTTGGTCATGACCATTCGAAGAGTTGAGGAGAAGAGGGATATGAGAAAAATTTATGAGGGATGCCACACTAAAGGATGGAGCTATCTCTTGCATTAGATAACAAAGTTGTACTATTGGAAGCAAGAGCACCATGGAAGGTGTTTTTCTAAAAGGTGGAATTTTACTACTCCATATAGGCATGAATATAAATAGTAAGCATTTTGTAACTAGGAAAGTGGTTTACATTTCACTACTTTGGATGTATGTAAAATAATAATAATAACATAGGAAGGTTCACATGTGGTTATACTTCCAGGGGTAACAGAAGCATTAATATAGTTGTGATGAACAAAATCATATTTTATTAAGGTTTCAATGTGTCTAGCTCCTAATTGTTCATATAATTTTATATTATTTTTGTTATTTTTTTATTTATAAAGTTTTATAAAATTGTCATGTCATCTCCATGTAAGTGCTAGGAACATATTCATTGATACTTTGGAATAAATATTCATTTCTTCCATCATTGTTGGGTCCCATAGATGAGGTATACAATAAAGAATGCTAAGAGACCATACATATTATTAGTGGGGTGTTGGTAGGAAAATATGATGGTATGTTATAAAATGGAGGATAATACTACCATGCTAATGTATTTGTGTGCACTGGAAATATGTTAGTGTTTTATATGTTAGTGCTAGGGTTGCATTATGTCCAAAGTTGTGTTGTTACTATAAGTCTAGATATTATGCCTATGTGGGGAAAAATGTGGTTATAAGTTTTTGTAATTTTTGTTGCCTACATTAGGCATTTCATTATCCAATTTATATTACAACATTGGATTAAATGAGATAATCTAATGAACATTTTAATAGTGAATGGGATCTCAATGCTTATGCTATGATAGGCTACGAGAATGAGAGGTTAGAAAGTGGCATTGGTTGTAGAATTAATGAATTCAAAAGTGACTTCCTTAGCTAAAAATGTTGTTTTCATGTCGAGGCAAATAAAATCCTTCACTTAAATAAGTAACATTATGGGTGATAAAGCATTATCCATAGCTGATAAATTCCCACTCTTTTCATTACAATAATAGCACCTACTGAATCTAGTTTCTAGTTTTGTACAATAATTATACAACAAAATGCTCCGAACTATGTATTCCTTGAATTGTTCCTACGAACTCGTAAACTAATGATTGGTATAACAACTATGTTCTTACTATGGAAGCTAAAATTATGGTACCTATGGGACCTAACCTTAAGAATTATTATTGTTTTTTAAAACTATTAGTAGTGATTCATGTGTAGAATTTGAAGGCTACTATAAGTGTATATTGTTATTCAAAAAGTTTGAACTCTCTCTCTCTCTCTCTCTCTCTCTCTCTCTACTCTATATATATAATATATAATATATATCTATATATATATATATATATATATATATAATATATATATATATAATATTCAAGCCATGCTAGTCTGAGGTTAATGACGTTTTATGTATCAGGTCATTATTATGGAGAGAATATAATTATGAGGGTGTGAAACAACTATAATATATTTAGCTGCAATATCTACTATTATTATTCATTATATAGATATAAATATGTTTTACCCATTGAGATGGTTGCTAATGGGTTATCTAATAACTCGTTATTAGAAAATTATTTCTCTTCCAAAATTGCTATTGTTAATATATCATATGTAATATCATTTCTTACATTTGTCCTAATGTAGAATTTTGTGATCCATAATGCTTAGATAGATAACTTTTTTGAATGAGATCGCATCAAATTTTTTGGGCCAACGTTCGGAACCCTACATGGTGGTTCATCATCATGGAAAAAGTGGAGTGCTTGATCTAACATTAACAAATAGGTTTGTTAGAAAGTCAAAGTAAAATAAATAAATAGCTAAATTAATAATTTAAATGTTAAAAGAAATCAAAATAAAACTATAAAGTATAAAATAGATATGGAAATATAACAAAAAGAATAAACAAACATAAAAAGAAGTCAAGAAAAAATAGAATCAATTAATGATTCAAATTTAACTATATCTTAATGAAAGTTCTATCCTAACACTATATAATATATATATATATAATATATATATATAATATATATATAATATATATATAGATAGATATATGAAAAAAATAAAAAAATATAAGTAAATCAAATAAATGAACTTCAACTATTGAAAAGAAAAGATAATATAATATTAAACAAAGGAATCAAATTATTATAATGAAAAATCAAATAAAATAATAATCAAAGGAATTCTAATATAAAAATGGAAAATACCTTTATATATAGATAGAGATGGAAAAATAAAAATACATAAATCAAATGAAAATAATAACAAAATCTAGGAAGGAAGAGCACGGATCTAGTTGCTGCTTATTTTCCAACCCTCATCCTTATTCATATTGTTACCATGCTTCTCAATTTCTCTAGCCTCCCTCAACTTCCTATGTTGGAAGTGATCAATCATGGCAATAACCTGGGACTCCTCAATACATATGTGTTGTTTAGTGTTAAATGGATTGTCCCTAAGGAAGAAGAGCGAGAACTATTATGCCTGATGTTTTCCACATGCTCTTCGATTCTTCGCTTTGACAGAATGACCCGTTTCTCCAATACATGGCATTCCACATGAGAAAGGAACTAAGTAAACACCTTTCATATCTTTAGGGTCAACATGGTCTTTGAATAACCTTAGGGAGCTTCAGATAGTGTTGAGAGGCTTAAAGGTAGCATGCACCTTATTCTTACTAAGAATGTGTGTGATCATCTCAATGGTTCCAAGAATGAAAGGGAGATGCACATAGTTAGCAAAATGAGGGGGATCCCTTTTTGGCAGGTCCAATGTTAGCTTTTTGAAAATCTCTCAAAAATAAGTTCCATTATTTTCAAAAACTTCAAGAAAATGTGATCTTTCACTTTTAAAGTGACTCTCATCAGAAATCCTCAAAGATCTGGTTCCTAGAGTGTTGAGAACAACAATTTTTTGAGGAGGATAGTGATGAGAATTTCCATGAAGGAATTGCTCATTATGAGTTATTTTACGATAAACTTGGTGAGCAAAGGAACCATCCCATTTTTTAGAGATAAGCACATCAAGGAAGGGAAGACTACCATTGAGCTCAGTCTCCATTGTAAACTTAATTAACTCAAATTGATTATTAAGATGAGAAAGGAAAGAATCGAATAAGTCACACCCATGAGGCTAATTGATGAAGGTATCATCAAAAAAATATCTTCCAAATCTTTGGGTGAAGGGGCCAGAGGCAAGGGCTTTAGTTTCAAAGTCTTCAATGAACAAGTTCGCGAGAACAAGAGAGAGTGGATAACCCATAGCTATTCCACATATTTCTCATAAAATTCACGTTGTGAACTAAATAAAATAGAGGTAGGGCAGAGACCGACCAACTTGGCAGTGTTAGGATCGGTGATGCAATTTATAACCTCCATAGTTTTATTAGTGAGTATATTAGTTGAGAGAGAGATGACATCAAATCTCACAACGAAATCATGACGGTCAATTTTACTACCCTTAAGTTCCATCTAACTCCATAATGAAGGATTCAGTAAGGACAACAAGGGGCCTAAGCTTTTGCACTAGGAACTTAGCTAGAAGATAAGTGGGCCCTCCTATTGTATTGACAATGGGCATGATGGGAACCCCATTTTTGTGGATTTTGGGAAGCCCATAGATCCTAGGCATGATGCGGTTGCTAATGATAAGCTTCTTCTTTAAGGGGCTAGGAACGTTACTAGAATTAATAGCAAGAGAAATCTCTTTTGAGAATTTCTTAATAGGGTTCTTATTTAATTTCCTATAGCTACCACTATTAAGGATGTGATCCAACATTTTTATTTGGTAATCAGTGGTATCTAGGGTCACTGCAACCCCACCTTTATCATCCTTAAGAACAATGAGATTGGGGTCATTGTTCAAGGCTTTAAGGGCCAAAAACTCTTGCTTAGAAAGGTTGCCTTTCA
Source organism: Pinus taeda (assembly GCA_000404065.3). Classification (NCBI taxonomy): domain Eukaryota; kingdom Viridiplantae; phylum Streptophyta; class Pinopsida; order Pinales; family Pinaceae; genus Pinus; species Pinus taeda. The sequence continues at coordinate 53,294 of APFE031555234.1, forward strand.
ACGTCCTTGCTTTTCTAAGAAGCATAGCACAACCTTTCCTAATGGATTATTTAATGTTAATATGCACGTCCTTGACCCCAAATTCATTATTGCAAATAATATATTCAAGAACAAAATTTCTGGGAGAAAGAGCAAATTTAGACCTTTCTCCAAAAGGTGAAAAGTTGAAGCATCAAAATCTTTGTTGGAAATATTAATAAATCTTTTATTATTAGTATGGGAAGGAGAATCTAATTCATTAAAATGTTTATTATGATTACATGAGGCGCAAATTAGCTTAAAACCATAAGGGGGCCTAGAATTAGAAGAGGGGGATAGATATTTACATTCGTGCGGGGAAATGGGAAAAGGAGTAACAGGATTGGAGGATGGGGTTGATGGATTTAAAGAAGATGGATGAGTCGAGATAAGAGCCATGAGATTGGGGGAAGAGTATTTTATAGAAATCAGATAGGTGGGAAGGGGTTTGGAGAAAGGATATCTAAGATTGGAGACAGGGATGGAGCATGAGCAGAAAGCACCTACCAAGAAGGTAAGGTATGGTGAGATTGAGGTCTTAGACAAAGGGGAACTTGAAAGACGAGACAAGGGATTAGAGTGAACCATACTGAAAACTAAAACAAAAACTTAGGAGGCAGGGGAAACAAGTGGGCCACTAGATGAAGTGCCACGTAGAGGATCCATGAATAAGGTAACGAAGGGAGCAAGAAGGTAAGGTATGGTGAGATTGAGGTCTTAGACAAAGGGGAACTTGAAAGACGAGACAACGGATCAGAGTGAACCATACTGAAAACTAAAACAAAAACTTAGGAGGCAGGGGAAACAAGTGGGCCACTACATGAAGTGCCAGGTAGAGGATCCATCAAAAAGGTAACAAAGGGAGAGTCACGAGAGGAACCATGACAAGGAAGAGGGTTAGCAATTTGATGATATCCCATCATCTTGAGCTTGAGAAATTTAGTAAGCTAGCAAGAGACTAAATTGATGTGATGTTCATAATGAATTAAAGGTGAACAAGTTTTTCTATTTTTATTTTTTATTTTTCTAAATTGCTATGTTGTGGGTGATCTTAAATAGAGGAAAATATTTCTAGTGAAATTTATATTAGTGAAATGGTAAGTTTTACCAAAAGTTATGAGATATTTTAAACAAAGAAATGGTTGGGTGCTTTTACTAATTAATTTTATGTTATTCATTTCATAAATTATAATGGGTTCTTTCTCAAATCATTTTGAAGGTTAGTGAAGTGCATTGACATTGTCCAATTTAACTATTAGTAATA